>JAVTVY010018547.1:0-83076 GCA_036873755.1 Hanleya hanleyi
GGACAGACGAATGTGAGCCAGGCACGGTTGTGTAGGGTCCGTGTCTCCCACCACCTCCTCCATGATATCGACCTTATCCGCATACACGTGCAGGAAAACCTCGGGGGTCAAGCTGAAATACGCCAGTACTATATGCTCCGTCATGGTCAGTACGTGAATGGTACCAGATTTCACTGTCTCTCGTATTTGTAGGGAGAACCCCGTGAGATCAAAGGATCAGGTGGTCATGTCATTGAGCTGACTGAGTCTAGCGGGGTAATCAATGGCATCGTCGTCGGGTTCATGTAGTTGTTCATGGGGTTCAGCCGCCGCGTCTTCCATAGCACGAACCCACGCTAATTGGTCGGGTGATCGGTCGTCCGGTATAAATAACTGGTCCACCAGAGGGCCTATTTTCTCCAAGGCTGACCACAGAGAGGGAGTTAGGAGGAAACTTCGAGCCGGCTCTTGGTAGCGTCCCACCCGTGGGTAGAGCGCAGTATGGTATACGTAGTTGGCCTTGTCCAGGTGGATCAGGTGTCCGTCTAACTCTCCGTTCAACACCCGTTTAAACTTAGTCCACCCATCACGCTGTAGTGTCACCGTATTCGATAAAGTCTCAGGGGACGCCCTCCAATCCCCGCCACTATCTTCCACCAGAGTCACATAATCTTCATAAACGTATAATCCCACCTGGTAAGGTGTAAGGGGGAGGATGGCTTGGAGTGATGACATGCTTCCTCTCAATGTCGAACGGAGAATGACACACACTCTGTCTGACCTTGGTATTTATAGTGTCAATACCACAGCGCCAGGGTGAATAGGGCACAGACTAGTATGAGGCCAACCAGCCGGTGCTGGTTGCGGCGTGAGCGCTCGTGGTCCATAGCCCGAGCATCAGGGATGGCTGTCATAGTCCAGTAGTGGTGAGTGATGGCATGCCTCTCCATCGAGTGCACTCTGTGGAGGACCGCTTCTGTGAACTCGTTCAGGATCTGGCGTCGTCCCTCGTTGTCGTCGCCATCTGCAAACATGGACCGGACCACTGCTCGGTAACCCGTGGATGAATTCACCACGGTGGCATACTGTAAAATGCGAGTCGCATGGGGCTGGGTCTCCGCCATGGCTCTGTAGAAATGAAGGTGTGGGATCCAGAGGGACGTGTTTTATAGACCAGATGTAGCTCTACGGGTATAGTCCGTGATACGTACTATTCTGATGGGTTAGTCAAAAAAAAAGGGAGCAACAACAACAACACAGATTACAGATCAATCCTTTTATTATGCGTGAACAACATAGAAATGCATGTACTGACCTGTCTGTGGGAGGTTTCCCACAATGGCGTTCACCTTCGCGTCTTTTCGTGTACGTCCGTGTCTTTTCGTTAAAGTCCGTGTATCTTCGGTGAAGTCCGTAGGCATTGGGCAAGGAAGCTTTTTCCCGAGACCGAATCACCGCCAGACATGACTGCATCACCGCGGATGAATACATTCTTGCACTCACTCACACCACAGGTCGAGTGAGGTATCAAAGTGAAGCATAGGTGAAGGAGCATTTAATGGACTGGGTGTGGAGTTGACATATCGATAAAAAATGGATATGACCTTGAACTGATCACGTGACCTCCCCGTGAGGGAAAAACCCCAGAACCAAGTCAGTACATGCATCCCATAGTCCCAGGTCACGCCCGATTCACGCAGACCGGAAGTGACGTCCTACACCTGCGCACAACCGTGATGGAAAAAACCCAGAACCAAGTCAGGACATGCATTCCACACAGGCAGAATGCAGGCAGGCAGACAGGAAGGCAGGCAGGTAGGAGGGCTGGCTGGCTGGCTGGCTGATCAAGTCAGGTCAGGTAAGTCAGATTGAATACACCCCTTTCCCTAAAAATCAACTCCTTTTATACATTTTACTACTGGCGGCCATCTTGTACCCACCTCCCACATGGCGGCCATCTTGTACCCACCTCCCACATCTTGCACTGACTGACACTGGCGGCCATCTTGTACCCACCTCCCACATCTTGCACTGACTGACACTGGCGGCCATCTTGTACCCACCTCCCACATCATGACACTGGCGGCCATCTTGAACCCACCTCCCACATCATGACACTGGCGGCCATCTTGTACCCACCTCCCACATGGCGGCCATCTTGTACCCACCTCCCACATCATGACACTCGCGGCCATCCACATGGCGGCCATCTTGTACCCACCTCCCACATGGTGGCCATCTTGTACCCACCTCCCACATGGCGGCCATCTTGTACCCACCTCCCACATGGCGGCCATCTTGTACCCACCTCCCACATGGCGGCCATCTTGTACCCACCTCCCACATGGCGGCCATCTTGTACCCACCTCCCATACATCACGCATGCGCACACCGCCCCAATACCGCCCCATTTTTTTTTCTGCGCACACTTATGACGTCACACAAGGTTCTGCGCATGCGCAGTGAGGCGCTATTCTATCAATTTACGCTTTGTATACTACTTACAACATTGCATCATTTCTTCAGTTCAGTCATTAGTTAAAAAATGTTCTACCTCGAAAAGAAATAAAAAATGACTGGATTTTATGAGAGAAATTACTAAATTTAAACACAACAATGACCCTATTATCTGTTATTACTGAAGAAATCGATAATAAAATCATCGTTGTGTTTTAAATTCAGTAACCTATAACCAGTTGTTTATTTTGTTCGTGTGTGCTTTATGGTTCATTGATTATTATTATGTACTCTCTTCAGATGAGGTACCTTGAAGTTGAATGCCAAATAAATATATCCATGGAGAATGGCTCTCTAGTGATGCCTGATTTGATTCTTGTATTCTAACAAATCTCTGATCTTGACCTTTCTCACTTCAAATTTGTGTTTCTTATCCAGTTTCCTGTCTTATTTAGGACTACAAACATTTACTTCTCAACTGCTCTGACAGAGCATCATTCCCTACGCTAATTTAAGAGCCGAGAGGGGGGGGGGGTTCCCCGCTCTCTCGGACTCTCCCCCCAACACTTCGTGCTGTACTGCTGGGCTGATCAGTGTCCAGGGTAATAGAAACTGAGGGCGATAATAGTTGCTACACTAATGACTAACCAGCGGTGACATCTGGAAAAGGGGTCGAATTATTTGTCTTAATTATAAAACAAAGCCAAAGGCTAAACTGTGCTAAGTTGTAACATGTTGTGGTCACGTGCTATGTTACCAGACCATGTTTGGCCTGGTAACCGCGAATTTATATGCTCGTTTGAATGTAATATTTAATTGTAGAAGAACATCCAAAGATAGCATACAGCAGCGAATTCGGTTTCATACGCTCTGACTCTAAAAGTACAACAAAAAGACCATCTATGCTATAAATATACAGGCATACTTACATGACGATTGTCGAGCACCAGATTCATGTGGGCAAATGTCCAGGTCCAGTTATGTTAATGTCCGAGGAATTATGGACCGAGGGGTGGTTTAACGCGGCGATGGTCCACCACCTTATAAGGTACATTCTCTTCAAATACTGTGATCGCTCATCTTTCACGGAACAAGGCGATGTGATCATTTCAAATGTGGCGACGCTTCATTTCCTTGAATTATTGTAATAAAGTGTTAAATTACCCCTATACTCAAACGTGGGAATGGTTCAGCGTCCTCCAAGGAACAATCGGGATACGGCCATTTAAAGCTCGGAAGAAAAGTTTTCTAGGCGACAGTAGCCCAGTTTTCTCATCCCATCTCATCTATTCGGTTTACAGCTCATAATCTGCTTCCTGTAAAGACATTACCGTACATTGTAGCATTACGCTTTCGTGACCTTGAGCAATTGATTTGCGAGATTGAGTGAGTAGCGTTACAGATGGCACGATTCACAAAGATGCAAAAATATATCCCTTCAATGAAGGTCCGTGATGAAAGGTCCGGCAATTATACCGCGTCTTCTCTGATACTGGAGTGCTTCTCAACCTTCGATATGATGATACCTGACACATCTAGCAAAATATTACTTAAGGCAGTTCAATCACGGACCAATCAAAGTGTGTACATTCCAAATCAAAGCCCGCACGATGCATATCGGCCTACCGATATGAAATGTGAGAGTATAAGGCGTGTTTGCCAAGGACTAATTTCAGATGATCGCCCGGATGAATTATTTAAAGATTCACGATCGCAGATCTGCTGGTAAACTGGCGGAACACATTCATTGGAACTAGAGACCGACTGAATTCTTCTTGCAATATAACAGATAAGAGGTAACGGTAATTCTTCATACTCTTTCTATCAAGTTGTTATTTCTATACTTGACGAAATACTTCTGGAATTGTTTACTTTTAACACTATATACCTTGCAAGCGGTGATAGCGATGGTCACTGGAACAGCCCAGTCAATGGACATTTTTCATGTCGATATAAACAGTTCATTATACCGTTACAGGGATTATAACCTCCAGTAACATGACATATTATTCACGAGTTAATTACATGGCAAATGATATCACTCAGTACAGAGAAGCTTGGATTGCTATTTTTTATATATTCCCGAAAATTAATGTTGATTTACCGTAAGCCTCTCTGTACATTTTCTTGGAAAGCTTGGAGTATCGTCTTTGAAATTTCGAAGAATATGATAAGTATATCTTCGCTTCGTTTGAGTTCAAGGCAGTGTTGATACCAGTTGGAAATGTCAAAACTATCTGTACAGGGGGAGTTAATAATAACAACAGCTATACCTTACCATACAGATTAAATAACTCACTGACGACGACCATGGCCATCATATGGACGCTCTCGGTACGACGTAGGTACTTCTGTACATAAGTAGTAGGGAAAAGCTATTTCGAGTACGGTTTTCCAGGGAGGTAACTCTTGGTTCCCCTTTTTCCGCCAGGGGGCGCCACCAGTCCCGTATGACGTCACTTCCGGTCTGGGTGAATGGAGCGTGACATGTGAACTGTATGACGTCACTTCCGGTCTGGGTGAATGTGGCGTGACCTGTGAACATGATAGGATATGTACTGACCTGTCTGTGGGGACTCAATGTCGTTCATCTCCGTGTCTTTTCGGTGAGGGGAACATGTACTGGGGTTTTTCCCACAATGTCGTTCACCTCCGTGTTTCTTCGGTCAGGTCCGTGCCTTTTCGGTGAGGTCCGTGGGAACATGATAGGAGACGTACAATCTCACGTTCGGCTATTTCCGTATTGGCGGAACGAGCCTCTCACATAGAACGCACAAATCCCCACCGGTGGGGAGCGTATGACGATCAAGCAGTGAGCCGGCTACGAAATAGTGCCTTTGGTAATCGAGCGATCCGATCGCATTTTATTGTGAAATGAAGTTAATTTCAACCAAACGAACATAATTCATTCAAATTATAGAAAACTATTTCTATGTTCAGTTGAATAATAACAATATATCCCCAGAACTCAACAACTGGGCTAATTTCCGCCAATACGGGAATAGACGAATGCGAGATTGGTTCCGCCGAAAATTAATTGTGCGCATGATAAGATAAGAATTTTTATTGTACTAAGCATCCAATTTGGGACAGAGTACAAAACACATAAAAAGTAGAACAAATAAGAAAGTGAACAAACAGTTTCAGTTTCCGCTCCCAGAAATCCACTAGGCCAGAGGTCGGTTTTCGCAGGTAAAGTGAGTTCTGGGGCTAGATTGAGGAGATGTACCGACTTGTCTGTGGGTTTTTCCCACAATGTCGTTCACCTCCGTCACATCTTTCGGTCACCTCCGTCATGCCCGAAGAGACACGGAGATCCCCGAAGGGGGCGAGAGGGGTCCCTAGTGTACCGATGGGGTCGTATGAGGTATCAATGTGAAGCATTCGTGAAGAGGCATCCAATGGGGTGGGTGTGGGGTTGAAATATCGTCATTCTGTGCATGCGCGGTAGACCAAGGGTATGGAAATAGACGTTTTGGGGTCTAGGGGAGCCCCTAGTGGTCCGATGGAGTCCAGTGAGGTATCAATGTGAAGCCTATGTGAGGGGGCATCCCATGGGCTGGGTGTGGGGTTGGAATATGGTTATTCTGCGCATGCGCGGTAGACCAAGGGTATGGAAATAGCCGTTTTGGGATCTAGGGGAGCCACTAATGGACCGATGGGGTCGAGTGAGGTATCAATGTGAAGCCTATATGAGGGGGCATCCGATGGGGTGAGTGTGGGGTTGGAATATGGTCATTCAGCGCATGAGCGGTAGACCAAGGGTATGGAAATAGACGTTTTGGGGTCTAGGGGGGTCCCTATAATAGAGGACAAACATGGTACAATACACGACAGATTTGGTATAATACAGATTGGTGATGGTACATGTACATGGACAGGCTACATGAAGAGAGAGACTTAAGGTTTAACGTCGCATTCCGCAATATTTCAGCTATATAGCGACATGGACAGAGTGTATGTACATGGACATGAGCAGAGTAAGTATACATGGACATGAACAGAGTTCATGTTTTTTTGATTGGATAAGAGCAGTCGAGAATACATCTAACGGGCAAGAACGAATATTAAAGATGCAGCGCCAAATGGCGGCTTCTGGACAAGAGCCTACTTGTATTGTAAACATACCCAACGCGGCTCCTCCATCGTGGGTATGATGTACGGGAGGGGATAATAAACTACATCAATAATTGTTGGTGTTGTTGTTGTTGTTGTAGTTGTTGTTCTCTCTCCGGTCTATACATGATCCTCTAGACCTGGTTGATAGGGGTTTCCCCTATTTTAGGGGTAAAGTCCGTGTTCCGCTTTTTATATTTTCGGGGCAAATTCTAAATTTACATACACCCACTCCCCAACCCTACCTCTGTCGGCAGGCTCCGATAAGCCCCACTAGACGTGGTTGATAGGAGTTTTCCCCTATTGTAAAGGGTAAAGTCAGTGTTCCGCTTTTTATATTTTCGGGACAAATCCTCAATTCACATGCACCCACTCCCCCATCCTACATCTCTCAGCAGGCCCCGATAAGCCAGGGACCGATATTAGCCCTTTTGGACAAGGTTGATAGGAGTTTTCCCCTATCGTAGGGGTACAGTCCGTGTTCCGCTCTTTATATTTTCGGAACAAATCCTCAATTTACATGCACCCACTCTCCCATCCTACCTCTGTCGACAGGCTCCGATAAGCCCCACTAGACGTGGTTGATAGGAGTTTCCCCTATTTTAGGGGTAAAGTTCGTGCTCCGCTTTTTATATTTTCGGGGACAGATCCTCAAATTACATGCACCCACTCCCCCCACCCTACCTCTCTCAGCAGGCCCCGATAAGCCAGAGAACCGATATTAGCCCTTTGGGATAAGGCTGATAGGGGTTTTCCCCTATTGTAGGGGTAAAGTCCGTGTTCCGCTTTTTATATTTTCGGGACAAATCCTAATTTTACATGCACCCGCCCATGACTGGATCGCCCTCGAGGAGCGCTTCACTTTGACACCTCACTCGACCCAATCGGTGAATGCAGCGTATTTGAAGTCTGGGAACTACTTTCGGTCCGCGGAGGCAGACCGCATTACCGCCAGACCGTATCACCGCGGAGGAATACATGCCATAAAGCGCATATTGAGACTCTTTGACCATTGACCTCTGAGTGCAGTCTATCCCATGATGGATGAATGAACAGGTCAGTACATGCATTCCTATCATTCAAAATGACCTTGAACTATAGTGATCACGTGACAGCACCGTAATGGAAAAACCCCACATACAAGTCAGTACATGCATTCCTATCATTCCATACAGTCAGACATATCCAGGTCACGCCCGATTCACGCAAACCGATCCGGATGAATACACTACATGTACAAGTCCCCGGATGAATGAACAGGTCAGTACATGCATTCCTATCATTCAAATGACCTTGAACTATAGTGATCACGTCCCCTCCCCGTGATGGAAAATCCCAGATACAAGTCAGTATATGCATTCCATAGAGTCAGACATACCCAGGTCACGTCCGATTCACGCAGACCGGAAGTGACGTCATACTTGCGCAGAACACTCCTGCGCATACCTCCCCATGTCCTCATTTTTGGTGGATATTTCATGTAGGAGGCTATTGTCCGAGTCTTTGTGCAGCTGAAAAGGCTCAAGTCTAGACACATTGTTGTCCCCAGACTTGGCTATTGTATGCATTGTCTGGTGAAACTTACATGGAGTATGAACCTCATTTTTTACTACCGATATTAGCCCTTTGGGACAGGGTTGATAGGAGTTTTCACCTATTGTAGGGATAAAGTCCGTGTTTCGCTTTTTATATTTTCGGGACAAATCCTAATTTTACATGCACCCACCCATGACTGGATCGCCCTCGAGGAGCGCTTCACTTTGACACCTCACTCGACCCAATCGATCCATGCAGCGTATTTGAAGTCTGGGACTACTTTCTGTCCGCGGAGGCAGACCGCATCACCGCCAGACCGCATCACCACGGAGGAATACATCGCCAGGGGTAGCTATAGTGCACTTGATAAGTAGTACTTCAATATAAGACTGTTATTTAGGGGTATCCGTGGGATTACTTTCTGTCCGCGGAGGCAGACCGCATCACCGCCAGACCACATCACCGCGGAGGAATACATGCCCCATGCACTTGACCATCACGTGACCTCTACTTGACCTCCACATGAGACGGCGTCCTTTTTGAGACGGCGCACACCTGTGCCGGTTTTTGCCGACCTCTAGGCCAGATTCTTACGCCAGGTCAATTTGCGTGAATATGCTTAGATTATACTATTGTTGTTGCTAAACAGGAGAACTGTATTCGCCGAAGACGACCGATAAAATAAAAACGAACACATAGATATACTGACGTGAAGGGCATACAAATCATCATACTGATTCCTCACACGATATACAGGTAACCTCAATAGACGTATTATTGATTTATATCGATAATTATTGGGGCAGATACATCCGAGATATATCATTTGAAGATCCTGTAAACAAGCACACTCATAAATTCGTTTCCTTCCAACGGTTAATATCAAAGCTGTCAAGGGTTACAGGACATGGTTCGAACACCGAGACAGTTCGGGGCCAAAACATGACAAGCGTTTCAGCGGAATTTGCTCCGAGCAATGGAAGGTGTTTCTGATACGGCGCGGATTTCTTCGGTAGACTGCATGGTCACGTCTGAATTAATTCTCGAATTGAGAAAGCCGCTGTTTTCTGTCTCATTAATATTGCAATGATTAGGCCTGATGAGTGGGTAGGTGAATATGATTTAACGTCGCTTTCAACACTATTTCAGTCATATCACGACGAAAGGTTGGGCCTATTAAATGATCTGTAAAACATTTCCTGACGAAGAGAGCTTTAAAGTTCTGGCGATTTGGTTCAATCAGAACATACCCAACGACTGTGGGTAATGTGACGTATTATCTCAATATATGTACTCCTAATATGGCGGCATGGGTGGCCAGATGCATATGACAGCCAGTGAATAACCGACTCATACGACGTACTCGAAAGTCAAATGGATTCGAGGTCAATGACGTTTCCGGTCTGTTTATACATTCGTTTGGGACCGACGAATATAGAATATTATTTACATTCGTCCCAGGTTTGAACAGAGCTGATGTGATCATACGGCAAGGGCGTAGACAACGGGGGGCTTGGGGGGGGGGGGCTTGAGCTCCCCCAAATTTTGACGGCCGGCAAAAAAAAGAAAAGAACAAAACAAACAAACAAACGAAAAAAAAGGAAAGAAAGAAAGAAAAAGAAACCTAACATATAGCATATAAGATCACGTATCTTATTCGATTATTACAGGAGAAGTAAACTTATCACCGCCAGTGCATACCATTAGGCCTAAAATAAGATTGCAATTGATCAGTGACCAAAGCCATAGATTGACGATATCGGGCTCCAATCTTGTGCGATCGTCTCCGAGAATGGAATAGTGTGCTCCAAATCCAATCAAATATCGCCTATTTGGACGCAAAACATCAAAACTTTCAATGAGCAGAATTTTTCGCAACTTTTTCACTATAAACTTGTTTTGTTTTTCAATCGAGATCCCAGTCATTTGTTCAGTACTTCTTTGTTCACAAACAAGAAATATACAAACTCTCAACTACTTTTCATAAAGAAACCCTAGAAATAAACCTACTTTCTTTCCCAGATAATAAATCCCAGACGTTTTTGGTGATATTTGGGAGAAAATTTATCGTACAACAGTGAAACTTCACACAGTATACAAACTAAAAAACCCTGATTGTACTTCTCTTTCATTTAAATTTGTTGAGAACTGACGAAAGTCACCGATACCTACCATGTTATTTTGGGGGCACGATAACTTTGATCTACCATTGTTAAAACATGCGAGCTTGACGTCATGACGTCAAAAATATCTCACAAATCTCTCATCTAATTTTTGTTTTCGCGATTTATTGAGAACTACTGGAAGGCTTTCTTGATACTTTAGAATAAATTTAGTATTTTTTATCTAATGTGTGAAGTTTCAATGTTGTCGGATAAATTGTCCCAGAAATATCGTCGAAAATGTCCGAAACGAAACGTGCTCAGCCATCCGTCAATGCAGCCATCCACTGCTATCGGGACAGGATAGTATTGTCTAAGGATTAACTTGAATTATAGTGCAAACCCGAGACTGAATGATCATTTCAGCTTGTATATCATTGCAGTGATCGTCATTGTTATGAGACATTTTGGGATAAATCAAAGTTCAGTTGTTACAATGTTATACTACTCAGATGCTCCCAGAGAGTGCCAATTTATCATCAAGTTTCAAAAAAATTCTTACGCTGCGATACCCCCCTCTCACACTCTCCCCCTCTCAAGCTCCCCCAAACCTGACAACTTGTCTACGCCCTTGAAAGGCTAATTTAGAGTGTGAACCGGAAAGTCGACTTGTGTTGGACCTAGTAGATCTCTCCCCACATAAGCAGAACCTTAGTGAGAGAAGATCTACTATCAAGAGTTGTGTATGACAGAATATCTGGGAATGCAGTTTCAAATTGGCATGCAGGTGTCGGCATCTATGATCAGGTGGACGAAACACTATCCCAAGCGACATCTTGAGATGATATCCATAAACCCAGTTTGGAAAGAATCAGTTTAATTTGTTCTAATTTTATTGACCATAAATGGAAATTCTAGATGGTTCCACTCTAAATAGGCATATGTGGGCGAAACTCATCACCAGGAACATCTTGCAAAAAGATATCCAGAAACAAAATTCGAGAAAAAGTTCCGAAACGACACTAGAAGTTATCTTATATAAATTGAAATGGCGGGAAATATTACATTACGGAAATACCCTAGATTTCATATCTCGAATGCAACTCATGATAAAGTGACAACTCATAAATAAAGCTTTTTAAAAAGCTTTTTAACTAATGACAACTCATAAATAAAGCTTCAGTTCTATTCTATTCTATTCTACGATCAGATGTAACAATAGCTGGGCACGAAGTTTTTTTGTGGGAGTGGGCATGCCCCCGGACCCCCCTGGTGTGACGTGCCATGATGGTATTTGGGAACATTTCTCCACCACTGGTCAAATCATCTTGCTATGCCACTGCACGTTCTCCGTTAAGACTTTAAAATAGCCTTGATATATCAGCTCAATGATTCCCTTCAAAAGAATTTGTAAACAGACACAAAACATCATTGACCTCCAATCCAAAATTTGAATTTCGAGTGGGTTATTGGTTGGCTGCCCAATGTATCTGGTCACTCCTACCACCATATTAGGAGGAATGATGCAACTACTGAGGGAAAGTGTTACCATACATTCAGTCCTAGGCACGTAGGTTCTGATTGCCTCGTCTCTGGTTTGTAGATGCAATTTACACCTCAGATTTTGTGGTCCGATATATCAAGGTTAATTCAGAATACGAATGGAGAAGTCGGATTGTGTATGAAAATACTCTGAATCATATAGGCATATCTCAGTGAAGATATGAAACAAAATATATATCAATAATATACAGGAAGACAACAACAACATCGACTGTGTTGGTGTCTAGTTGGAGTTATCTTTATGCAAAGCACTGTGGCACTTCAATTCTCTTTGTTGAGAAAATGCTTCGCCACACACTGAACATATATAAGGCATTTCTTCTGAATGTGTTCCCGTGTTGTTAGCTATATGTGAATCATTGTGAGACCTTAATTCACTTTGTCGAGAAAACTCTTTGCTACACACTGAACAGATATATGGCTTTCCTCCTGTGTGTCTTTTGGTGCTGTTATCTATGTGTAATTTACTGTGTGACTTTAACCCGCTTAGTT
The DNA here is from genome assembly GCA_036873755.1 of Hanleya hanleyi. Taxonomy (NCBI): domain Eukaryota; kingdom Metazoa; phylum Mollusca; class Polyplacophora; order Lepidopleurida; family Hanleyidae; genus Hanleya; species Hanleya hanleyi. The sequence continues at coordinate 12,246 of JAVTVY010018547.1, forward strand.
GTGAGAAGGCTTTATCACACACTGAGCATATATATGGTTTCTCTCCCGTGTGAGTTCTCATATGGTTTTTCAGAGTTGCATGTTGCGCGAAACATTTTCCACAAACTGAGCACTGAAGAGGTTTTTCTCGAGTGTGTGTTCTCATGTGTACTTTCATGTGTATTCTTTGTCCAAATTGTTTCCCACACTCCGTACATTTCAGATCATCCGACGATTGAGCATTGTGAGTTCGTTGATGTCGACGTAAAGTACAATTTCTGGCGAACTGTTTCTCACAGATAGCACACTGAAACTGTTTCTTGCCTGAATGGACGTACATGTGTCTCTGTAAACTGCTCGGATCTCCAAATCCCTGCCCACACTTTTGGCAGACAAATGCTCGCTCCACTGTGTGAGTCTTTATGTGTACATCAAGGCGATACTGGCTGGAGAAAGTCTGATCGCACAAGAAACAACAAAACGTGAAATTTGGATCCTCTTCCCCTCTCTGATATTTGTGGTATTGTAGGTGCCTTTTCAAATATGAGGCATATGCAAAAAACTTGCCACATTTCTCACATTCGTATGGCTTTACCGTACTATGCACTGTCAATTCGTGCCGACTCAAGTAAGTTGCTCGTACAAAAGTTTGGCCACATAAGGTGCATATGTGTGGGCTAGCACCGGTATGAATCATCATGTGATCGTTGAGCAGAGATTTCTGAACGAATCTATCATCACACAAGGAGCATTTGTATGGTTTCTCCCCAGTGTGATATCTCATGTGCTTTTTCAGATACGAACTTTTCGAAAATCGTCTTCCACACGTTGTACATGGGTAAGGTTTACCAGTGTGTATCTTCGTGTGTTCTCGGAGGTAACCACTCTGGGCGAACTTCTTACCACAAAACTCACACTGGTATTCCTTCTCGCCAGTGTGAATATTCATATGACCAATGAGAGAGCGTTTCTGAACAAACCTCTTATCACATATGCTACACTTGTGTGGCTTTTCTTTTGATGTAGCTACATCTGTTGTTGTTTCCGATTCAGTAGGTGACTTAATGACGTGACAACGCATATGTTGTTTAAATCCTTTCTCTGTCGTGCAAACCATACCGCAGACATCACATTTGTACATTGAGTTAACAATATCATCGTGCGTTTTCAGGTGACTTGCCAGTTGTTTAGTCGACCGACAGTTCAGCTTACAGATAATACATGCCAGTCTACTTCTTTTCTTCTTTTCTTTCTCATCTTTATTTGATGTGGCTTTTTTGCTGTATGGTCTCCTGTACTTTTTTATTTTGTTCGAGGTTTTCCGGGTTGCCATATCCGAAAGTCCGACAATATGTCCTCGCGACAAATTTATTGTGGGAGGATTTTCAAGTGTTTCATCAAAATGAATCGTCTCAGCATTAGTATATTTCCTTTCTGTTTGCAGCAGTGATGTTTCACTGGTACAGCATATAGGATCGTCGATGAACAGAGCTTCTTCTTTAGCATCCTTTAGAGCATCCCTTTGGAAGATATCGTACTCTTCAAAAACTGTCCCATATTGCTCTTTGGTCACATCGTCTTCCATCTACAAAAGTGATAATGCAACAACAAAATAACTTTTTTAAATCAGCCAATTATCACATTGGTCATGCTTGTGTATCAGCAAGTAATCAGAAACTGATATTAGTATACTGATTACAAAATCTGAGATAAGCTAAAATATATTAACTCAAAAATATAATGCTATAAACGTTGTACAATGAACCTTCAAAGGCACACTGACATCATTATCAGGTGGTTGTAAATGCAATGTGGGAAAATTTACCAACATATACACAGCTTTAAACCACAACTTGACTGAGTGGTGCTTAGTTGGTTTATCGCGATAGCTGGAATATTGTTGAAAGCGACATTTGTTTCTATTTACTCACTTTTTAAACTGCATTCTCTAGACCGTATATATGTTCATAGCTTTTCTCGCTATATAGCTGAAATATTGTTAAACCTTAATTCTCCCTAGTCTCTCTCCTAGCTTTTCTGAGTTTTTTTTCTCTCACAACTTGCAGTAGTACTCGATACTGAGGCCATATTTTATGTTGCGTTTATAGTCATTGACACAGAGAGAGAATTATAGCGATGAGCATTACCTAGATAAGAGAAATAACTCCAGATTCGAATGTATTAGTCTTGAATATGCAGTTGGAAAAGTTTACCTGGCCAGAGCTCGATGAGGGTGTAGGAGAAAGTTGTGTTCTTGCAGTTTTTATTTTTCAGTTTTTGTTTTTCGTTTTTCTCTGCGCTGAAGTGCCCAAAAATATATTTTTTCATATCAAATTTAAATTACCAGTATTCTCTAATTAATCATGTAGCTTTTATGAAAAAATTGTATAAATAGAAAATTCTAATTATCGACTGAAAAATATCGTTTTGGTATATGACTATCTTGTTGGGTTTTTTTTTAACTTTTGCTCAGGCAGAACTTGGCCCAAAGATATAGTGTAGTAATTAGTTTTAGCTTCATAGTTCCAGGGATAACAGCTGCAGTACATTACAAATCACCAAGGACACGATAAGGTTAAGAGACCTCAGGGGGGCATTCATGGATATTAGGTATGCTTGAAAAGTGAAATGTGAGGAGATGGAGGATCTGGTAATAAATTCCAATTCTATAGCATTACACATGTGAATAGATGAAGAGCTCACAGTCCATTGTATCCCAATTACATTTCTTGTCACCCACCTAACTCATTTCCTTGAATGAACCTTACCAATAAGATCTCCTCTTGCTGTAGCTCAGCATCCTCATCTCTGTTCGGTTCAACTTTCACTTTATATTCAATTTCACCATCTTCATCTGATGACAAGGATAGTAGAATGGGTGGTAAAAAATCAGATTCCATTTTGTACATCTTGAAATGTTAAACTGGTAAGCTAAAATAAACAAATTTCATCTAATGGGGACTTTCACAAAATCAACTATCCAATCAGATTCTGAGGGTTGTCCTGCCAATCAGTCTTTAGCCAATGGTTTGCCAGGAACCCAACCCTCCAACCATATATGGTGATTCTGTTTCTTGGAATCAGGAAGAGTTCTGTGTCAATAATTTCATGGATTTATGCAGATCCTGGTTGAAGAATGATTGAATGAGTAATCTGTAGGCCTATAGGCACTGGAACTGACCCAAAACAAATAAGCCCCTGCAAAAGAAGAATAAATATAGCAGTAATGGCTCTGTTATATTATAATCATATTTAAGGCCTTTGTGCTGGCATCCACTTAGGCAATGGAAATGTGATAAAATATAACAAAGATACAAGCTCGAGCTTCCATGTGTTGATCAATCTTGAAACGTATTTCCGAGAAATGATTCGCCCATGTTGAAGAGGTATAAGAAAGCAACACATTTTTATAGAGCTGAACAAATTATTTAGCATTTACAGTATAATGGAAAATATTTTGAAAATGTGTGTGTTTGATTTCATTCTACTGGCCAGACATGTCAGATAGTCATTTAAACCAAAGTCACTGCATTAAGTGCAATGACTACAGTTTATTCAGTAAACATGCCTTTGAAATGTAAATGAGTGTCTAGGTTGCCTCTGACAAACTGGACTGACAGACATTTTTGTTTGGGCTTTGAGAGACTTGAGTATTTACATACCGGTAATCTAAATTCTACACGTGACCTGCATTTACAAGTCCAGTGCCTTGATCCCTCCATTGTTTCCCAGTTATTTTCTTCAGCATTTGAAGAATATTTGCATAGGAACTTGGGTATGGTTTAGCCTGCAAGACCTTGCAACCCTGTCTTGTGTCTGAAGATTGAGACTTTCTTCAACACAAGTACCATGGGCACAAAGGCTGGGCATTTCTATTTGAACACTGTAGGTGTTTTTACCATCAAGAGTGCAAAAATGCTCTTATATTTGTAATGTCTGTGGAAACTTGAAGTGAACAGATTTTCTGAATTTTGATAATTCTCCATCATATCTTTGGTGTTTGGCTGTTTTGCAAGGTTTTATTTATAGCAGTCTCTTGCCATAGTATACAGCTTCGACATGAGCGAGAAATTTTGTGCAAATACATTCTAGTATTACTGCTATAAATGGAAAAAAGGCTTGTCAAGGTGAGGTTGCAAGAATGGATGCCAGAACAAAAACACTCAATTCAGACAAACTACGGTAGTGTATGTAGCGGAATTTTGAGAATGACAAAATTATAAAGGAAAAATTATTTGGGCTTGCCATGCCCATTCTCATTGTATCAGATTGTAAATCTCGGGGGCTTTTACTATCAGATAGTTTAGGAGGTTAAAAGCTTTGACAATGGGATAATTGGTCATTATTTACAAACGGTACTGCCAAACAGGCAAATTATACAATACCGGTATTATATAGCCACACCCTCTCATCACTGCTGTTCAAACAAACTCGCATTTCGCAACAGGGTGAGAGATTTAAACACAATCCATAAGCCGTTGAATTATTATTTGAATAAACTATTGCAAAGGGGGAAACGGACCACAAACAGTTCTGAACCACACAAACTATCAAAATTACATTGTCAAACTTGGAACGCGCCACTACACCCTCAGAGTCCACAAGTCGTTACAATTTTATTACTTAAATTTATTCTGGAAGCGGATTGTTAATAATACTTGACGTTCAAAGGAACAAAGAATTCGATAAAAAGGGGGCTTTGTAGCAACTACTAATGACACAATCGTAGTAGTTGCTACACATTACATATCCGACTTTGGAGAAATATATATTTTAAATGTAAAAACATAAAACGATTTTTTTTAGTTGAAAATGTAATTTCCTGCTACGAGGTCGTTCCTGGGAGATTTAAAATCTAAATTTAATAACATGGTATATTCCGGTGCATTTTAACGGAATATGTTTTCTTAAAAGAAGTTTTATAGGGTGGTGTTAATGCTAGTAGGATCCCAGGGCATGCTTCCCTGGACTTTTCTGGAAAATCTACACGTGACGCGTCCCGGTGCATTTTGACAACATAAGTAGTATATAAACGGAATCTGGCATCATGTTGACCTTTGACCTCTGAGTGCACTTTGTGACGTCTCTCCCGGTCACGTGACCATAGACCCCTGCGCCTGCACACAATACCTGATAATAATGGTGCGCAGGGGTCAAAGGTCACTTCCGGTCACGTGACCGGAACCGGAAGTGAGGTCACAAAGTGCACTTAGAGCTCAAATGTCTATATGACACTAGATCCCGTTTTAAAGGGTCAAGAGGCGTCAGGTTTTGGTCAATGCGCCTTTTAATACTCTTCCAAGAGGGTCAAGAGGCGTCTACGTGCCCCATCACAAAGCGACATCACAAAGGTCATCTGCAAATTTCCAAGTTCAGTCCGAGCTGGACCACTATTACAGGGTGTCGGAGGGGAAATAATCTCCTCCTCCTGACCTTTCAAAGCCCCTATTCAGGACCACCGATATTATTCGAAAGAGGCACTTCTACCAAGCACAATTATTCTGTCTTTTCACCCCGAAGCGTTGTTGTTTTTAAACAACAACAACAACAACACCATTTTGATACCCCTCGATATTGAAAAAAAAAGTATTTGAACCCAGGTCTAATACCCCGAGGGTACTATTTCCGTAAACCTCATGAAATTAAAATGTGGGCCCTGGTGAAAAAAATTAAGCCTGGTCAAATCAAATACAAATACTACACGCATTCATGCCAGGATCCCATTCACCTGGTACTATCCCATTTTCATATACCGGCCCCTGTGAAATTAAAATGTGGGCCCCGGGGAAAAAATTAAGCCTAGGCAAATCAAATACAAACACTACACGCATTTATGACAAAATCTTGTGCAAGAAGTAGGTTTGAAAATTCCACGCCTGGAGCAAGCGCGGACGTGAGAGAAATCACCACTTGTGAATCGAGTCTGCCTTGATTGGTCGAATATCGCATCGTGTCTATCTTGATTGGGCGAAAATTGCGCGAGGTCTCGAGGGCTAAAATTAGCACAATCCCACCAACATCTATAAAAGGCCTGCAAAATCGAGAAGATGCCATAAGTTTGACTGAATCATGGAGGCTATGAGAAATACTGCCGCCTGGACAAAAATGGCGCGAGTCGTTGACAGCCCCCGTGCATACCGGGCGATCCTGATGGCCATGTACGCTGTTCACACTGGATGTGCTGGATGTTTTGCCGGTAGGACCTGTTCAATAAGCCGCCTGGACAGCTTATTAGACATTTCTACGGGATCTTCCACAAGCCCGCGACGTCGAGAACCAACACTTGCGTATTTACAATAATATTTGATATGCGGAAACGGTATATGCTGATATATTGATATACTGCCATCATCGTGCACCTCCTTTGCAGGGGGACTCAAACGTGAACGGCACGCGTTAAGTTCGCGCATATTCCAGATAGGCAGCTTTACACTCACCTGCATTACCCCATAAAAGAAAAAAAGAAGGCTCGCTAATTTTGACCCTACACATATATCTCGTGAGAGTGAGAGTACGCATTTATATGCGCGTGCTAAATGTTTTGCATTTTTTATAGGCTGTTTGTGTTTACCAGAAAGTGCACGCGCACAATGCTAGAATCCCACCACAGTGTATAAAAAGATGGGCTCAGTAGAGCACACGACACTTTCTGCCACACTTTCACGATGTCATACCAAACCCGGTCAAAAACTTTACAAGCTGAGAGTGAGGAGCAAACGGATTATATTAGACACCGTGGAGGCGAGGTGTACTTGATGCCGAGAAGCTCCAACGCAGTGCAAGAAAAAGAATTTCTTGAAGGTGTCATCATCCAGAGGCTAAAGGAAACCATCCGCTGACAGAATATATAGCTGCCTGAATCATCTAATACCATTATTGACGCCACAATTCAACTCAAAAATACCCGGAGCGAGTGATGGTTCTCACGGAGAGAAAAAGAAATTTTAAAATTAGTGCGAGCTGTGCGAGCAAGGGGACGATGGCACTATATGCCTTTTTTCCATGCGGACACACGAAAGTTACACCTTGTATGAGTACAGTTCACCAATAACTCAACATGGAGTCCCCGCGTATTCTGTAATGCCTCATCCCAAAGGGTCGTGGGTACGGGTCGTATACAGGTATGTTTCATCTCATGTGTCGTGCATCCCACACAGGCGACGGGTATGCTGATTTCCAAGCTTCATTTTTCTAGGTTTTCACGTCACACTGTTAGGTGTAAGGTCGCACCAATGGTCAATGGACGTCACATGCGCAATCTAATTAAAATTAAATCCTATCTGCTCCCCATTTGGATATGTCACTTGTAGGATCTAACCGGCTTGTAGTAACTCGCGTGTTAACCAATCCCGAGAACGCTTCATATTGCATTGCAGGGAACATTGATGACAAAGAATTTTTGGTTGGCTCAGCCGAATTAGCCGGCTCGCTGGTGGGGTGTCTTTTCATGTTGCCGCGGTCACGACATTGTGGCACCATAATATGGGGTAGATATATGGACTGATCTTTGGTGTAAACGTTGGGGTAAATGGACACAGTGAGCATATCTCCCCTCTCCGACTGCAAATCGATGAGTCCAGATGCGATCATGATGTCATAATGCTATTAAATATCCAAGGTAAGGGCGCCCAGAACAGCAAATTCAATTGAAATACGTAAGATCCTATATAGCGACATATAGCGATTGGGGAACATTGATAGGATATTAATTTATTAAGATTGCCACATGCGAGCGCCCGTATCATACTGCCAGGACCGGATGTGCATTAACGGCTCATCATTGTACATAGTGTAGCTTAGAAAGATGGAGTCGTGGATGTATGAACGACCCTCCGCTGTACCTGCATTCTCGGTTACTCGTTCGGCTTCTCGGAAAGACAAACTGAGTTGGTTCCAGATGGTAAGCGATGGTTCAATGTGGGTCTCTCCCCTTTAGGGGCTGTGTCCAGTTTGACGCGTTGATTGGTACCGATGGTCAATGTTACATTCGGTGATAGTTTCCAGTTCCGATTAGCGACATTCATCGCCTGGTCGATAATGGTAAAATAAGGGGTATTTTGTGTAGCTGGTGTTCTGTATGTCTGAAGGCTGGTACACGAAGGGGGCAGGGTTGGTCTCATGTCCGTTTCTTGGTTCGTGGTAATCAGCTCCCAAGTCGATGGTTAATGGTTCAATCTTGATAGCGGAGGTCATCGCAGCGTCAATAACAGTGCTATAGTCAGGTTGCGGGTGGGTGGGGCGGGGGGGCTATCGGTGGAAGTCTCAGGTCTATAAGTGGTGATGATGACGTAAGAGCACGGATATCGGCATTGATAGCGGCAGTATACTCAGGGTAGTCATTTCGGTGTACACTGCAGGCGCAGTATAATTAGGATTAATGGTGCTGTGTGACATGGCTTCGCAAGAACTTGCAGGATAGTGAATACGGAGTGACTGAGATACATCATATGCTAGATAACGACTTTACAACGTACATCATATGGACCAAGAATACTGATCAGCGATACGGATTTGATATTTTTGGAACATCATGATGTCTTGCTGGCATCATTGAAAACTGTCTCTCTTACAGGAAATTAGCCTAGTTGTATATATACTATGATTTATCCTTTCGATTTGGTGCTAATGTTATTATATGAATTAGGTCTTTGGATTATGGACGCGAAAATTCCTTAATGGACGGCGGCTGAATATCCAAACTAGACGCTTGTATTCGAAATTTACCTGGCTATGGTGGGAATGTTAACCTTTCTTGGCTGGGATTTTCTCGGCTGTATTTGGTATGCAAATAAGTGTTTTTGACTGCCATTTTTGGTGTATCACGAACCCGGATGGACAATACATTATGGCAGTGGGACTTGGGGATGTGTGGATGTGAATTTCTGGTCTGCTTTCTGACGTCTTATTCTCGTCAGTGAAGGATCTTGGATCGTACGGTATGACTGATAACAAAATCAGAGTCATGTGTTACTTGACTAGGTCTACATCTTATACGGCAAACCACGCAGATATAGACGGTGCAGTTCTCGGTGTTGATACATTCGGACAAGAAGCAGTCATTATTGCACAGTCTATTGGATGGTCGTGGCGATCATTTGTACGGTACCTTGGTGTAACAGACGAGCTCATCAATTACGTAACGACACGTCACCCGTACAACCTAATGTTCCGGGTTAATATAATAACCCTCGAATCGTAGCTCGCCTCATGCATCGTTATCCGGAGAAGTACAACACAACCATGAAGTTGAATTTGTACCAAACGAAGACTGGCGGGCATTTCTCATACATTACGGACATGAATATCTATGCCCAGTCGTACGGCTGTACGGGTGGCTATGGAGGCCGATGATTGGGACGGGGAGGGGTCGGTCTTCATGGGGGTAAAGAGCAGCCGCTGTGGGTCTCATTGAGTCACTCTGACGCATTAGAAGCAAATTGTTTTTAACACAGTAATTGTCCTATTGTCTTTTGTTTTAATTTATGTTCTTTTTTAATTTCTGTATGATTCATATATGGAAATAAAGTATTGTATTGTATTGTACTAAATGCCATCGAGGGTTCGAACAGTCCATTCATTTACACGTTCATGTCACGAAAAAAACCCTGCGACCATACTGTCAAACAGTTCCCCGTAGGCGATTTCCACAATAAACCCACAATATTTGAAGAGTTGGCGGATGAAGGCATTGACGTCACCATGGCCCAGCAGCAATCTAGATGTCGTCCCTTTCCTTCAAGCTACCGACAAAATGGCATTCGTCTTCCGTGGTATGGGTGTTGACGTGTTTAAAGAGTGTGCAAGGATTCCCGGTCTGACCCTGCGGTATCTGTTTCAGGATTTATCAACCTTCTTTAGCCTCATCGAAGAGAAAGACGCCGATATGTGTGTGCGTTTGGAAGAAAATATCGTTGGCGAACCCAGTATTATTCCAGCGGTACCATGAGAAAGAGTTATCCCACATTCGAGAAGGAAATCTATGTAAGAATATAATCGGATTCGACGCCAACGCCCTCTATGTAGCGTGTTCGGCTCATCCCATGCCGGCAGGTCATTATACCCGGTGGCTTCCTAGGGATAGGAGTTCAAAGCGCAACGTTCTACAAAACACCTAGCAGAACAATGGCTCGATTGGGAAGCTCATCGCCGAGGCGTCACCATCCGTCACCAAGCCAACCACAAGGAAAAACGAATTGGAAATCGACACGGATTCGCCATCATCAATAAAATACCGACCTTTTTGCAGTTCCACGGCTGCTACTGGCACGGAGTTGAGTGTTCGCTCACAGGAAGGCGCTATAACGATCTCCGTGGACTGACCCCGGCCGTCTTACGTCAGGAAGTGGACCAGAACCGCGACTATACCCAGCTGTTGGGCTATGCCTATGTACCACTATGGGGATGCGAGTTCCACCAGATGCAACGCCGTCAGCCCGAGTTGTACACCTTCCTACACACCCATAACCGGCTACTGCATTACCGGATCATCATCACCATGTCCGACATCCTACGCACTGTTGAAACGGAAGACCTCTATGGGTTTATCGGATGTGATCTCCCCGTCCCTGACCACCTGAAAGCAAAGTTCACCGAATGTCCACCCATCTTCAAAAACACCAAGGTGGAGGCGAGACGACATTGGGCCCACCATGCGGACGTATGCCGAGGAACATAATGTATCCACACAACCCCGTTGTATGTTAATCGGAAGTATGTTTGACGAGAAGATCGTGCTGGGCACATCCTTTCTGCGCTTGTTGTACCTGCATCACGGTCGAGAAGTCACCAAAATCTATGTGATGGAGATGACACGCGTGGCTTGTTTCAAAGACTTAGCAGAGGCCGTGATCAATGCCCGTCACTTAGGAGATGCCGACCGCAGGAAGACTATCATTGCGGAAACGACGAAGTTGCTTGGTAACAGTGAATATAGTAAAACCGTAACCAACCAGGACCGCCACACCGGATTTGCACAACCAAACAAGCCCGCAAACCCCTGAATTCACCCTTGTACCAGCACATGGAGATGATTAACGACACAACGTATGAATTACAACGCATATAAGGGAAGTGGGAAGAGGTGCAGACATACTGACAGAGCCACATTACTTCACAGTATAGTCTTCTGGTTAACCTATTCTAAAGCACATACCATGAATCTAACGATTCGTGATATGTGTTGTATCTCAGATACGCTTTTCATACACATACTGTTGACCGCTTCTCTCTTGCAGGAAACAAGCCTATGTTTGTGTATACTATGATTGTCTTTTTGAATTTGGTGCTAATACTGTTATATGGAAAATGGAATAGGTCTTTGGATTATGGACGCGGATATTCTCTAATGGACAACGGCTGGATTATGAATGACGGACTAGACGCTTGTAATTTATTGTACCTGTTCATGTGGCAACTTGGACGACATGACCACACGGCCCCTAGCACCGGCATAAGCGATATTAGATGCTATGATGGAAATGCTCTGACAACTCGTATATTGGTAATTGGTGAGCTGTGTCGCTGTGACAACTCGTACACTGGAGATTGGTGAGCTGTATCGTCGTCAAATGAAAATTACGCCATTTAACACAAAAGACTAGTCACATCGTCCAAAAAGACCATCACGTACAACCTACCATCACAAATCGGGTGTATGGTGTACCAGCTGGCCAAACTCAGTATGCTGAAATTCCTATATGATTTCATGGGCGTGTTCTTCGATCCGTCAGACTGGCAGTTGATGGAATGGATACTGATTCCGCGTATATGGCCCTCTCCAACTCGCGCTGGGAATCCTTGGTCAAACCGGAACTGCGAGAACGCTATGAAACCGAACGGGATCGATGGCTGCCGCGCCAGGACCACCAAGACTACGATAAAGGGACCCCCGGCCTCTTCAAGTTAGAATGGACGGGTGAGGCCATGATCGCCCTCTGCTCAAAAACGTACTATTGTGACGGTGAAGGCGACAGCGGCAACAAATTCAGTTGTAAAGGATAATAACATCACCAAACCCCTGTACCTCGATGAACTACAAAGCCAATCCAGTACCACCAAAGGATTCCGGGTCGTCCAGAATCAGACGCGCTCCTACGCCCATCAGCGGGACACCTTCATCTTCTTCTATCCCAAGTTCTGCCAGATGATGTGACCACGACGTATCTGGATATTTAGAGTGATGGATACCCTAAAAAATGCTAAAGGCGAACTTACACCGCGAATATTCCACTGCACTTCTGTCATTGATGTGATAATAAGGGACAATACCTGTTGTATATATATATTGTGTTCTCTGTTATGAAAATAAAACCTGATTTTTTCCTACAACAATGTGATTTGGTTCTGTTGTATACCGTAGTTAACCGGTTAACGGAAAGGATCCAGGTTCCGAAAGGGCACGTAGACCCCTCTTGACCTTTTAAAAGAGCTAATCTGGTCGAACTGACCTTGAAAATTTGCATCTGACCAAAATATGACGCCCCTTGACCCTTTGAAAGAGTATTAAAGGGCCCATTGACCAAAACATGACGCCTCTTGGCCCTTTAAAACCACAAGTGTGCAGGGTCAAAGGTCACTTCCGGTCAGGTGACCGGAACCGGAAGTGACGTCACAAAGTGCACTCAGAGGTCAAAGGTCAATATGACTGCAGATCCCGTTTATATACTACTAACATATTGCCGATTTGTTTTTGTTTTTGTTTTTTCATCTTTTAGAAAAACGCGGAAACATTTTTTGATGTGGAACTCATAGTTTCCTACTAGGTTATCTATGAAATTGATTAAAATTTAAATTTAGTATAACGGTGCATTCGGGTGATTTTTGCCGGAATATTTTTGACTTCGAAAAACTTTTGTATAGTCGTGTATGAATGTATAGAAAGATATCAACGGAACTTACTTGTTTGACCTAATCGTGTTCGATGCCGATGCCTCCCGTTTCTGGACACTAGAAAAAAAAAAAAAAATAGATGTAAACTGTTTTTTCTTTCTGACAGGATTTTCTTTCTCCTATTTGTAAAATCTTCCATACTTCTGGATGAACGTAAAAAGTTGAACTCAGTCCCGACTATAGAGTTTTGGACGGCATGTGCCGTAAAAATTAGATGTCTCGAAGTAAATCGGTGATTTTCATTTCCTATTTTAATAACTTTATTATGTAGACGTCCTTTATGGAAAACGTTTTGAATATTCAGATGCAAAATAACGCGTTCTGGTGTTCTGATAGCATTCACATTTAGTATCGTATCCGTTATTTTCTTTCACATTTGCGTTAGATTTGAACTTCTATTCTCACAGATTAGTTTTACCGTACATAAACTAGGATGAAAGCAACTCCAAAAATGGAAGTCATTGTGATATAATATTCTATATATATTTCGGTTGTGATTATGCCATCGCCAGGAATACACATAATTTTCGGAGATTTGCTCGGGTGGAACCATCGATCCACCGTGGGTTGCGTGCGCTCCCTCTCCCCAATCCTACGGGCATGGTCAATGACCTGCGCGCAAATGGGGTAAAGATTCCCAGGCTACAACATGGTGTAGCGCCCATTTTCATTAAAAAAAGAAAGAAAAAAGATTTCTGTACGTCGAAAATTTCTGAAACTTCATAGGCATCCTCCGATTATATTGTTAAATTGTGCACTGGGAATACATACTTTTTTTTCTGACCTTTTATCAGTATTCCATATTGCTAATCTTATTGGAACCTTTTCCAGTTATGGTCGGGAAAAGCCACGACACAGGGCCGTTCGAGGCAGTGAAGTCCCCGTTCGTTTTCTATATTTGTGGATCATTCAGTTCAAGTCATTATATTTACCAACACCCTTGTGTTCCGGCACGAAATTCAAAATGGCGACGACAATTGGAAATGAAAATTTGATGTGGTAATTGTTTTATTTTGTGGCAGCAGTGAGTGGGTACTAATTTTGGAAACGTGCTGCTGATATTGAAAGAATTTTATACTGGTTAATCTATTATACCGTAATTCGGGACATGTCATGTGTAAGAAATCGATTAAACAACACTGAGCTGACAAGTCTGGACATGATTAGCAACAACAACAACAACAACAATATTACCCAAGTGCGATACGGATGAATCTGCAAACATAAATGCGATTTATAAATTCTACTAAACCAAATATCCACCTTTGTCGAGGTAAAATAAATGCGGAGTATTGATTAAAGAAAGTGGTTAAAAGAAAATATAACGTTGAACAAATTTTAGAACATATTCCAGTAAGAAAAATACAGTGGCAAAATATTTTCTCATGAGTTATATCATACTTTAATAGACATTTATCAGAGCTCACATTTCCATTTGACATGTTTCAAAGTTGTTTGGTTAAAACTACCTTAACGTTTTGCAGCTAGAGACAGTATAAAATATGGCCAGTTCTATAAATACAGCTGACGGACTTTGTGAGAATATGACTGCAGCAAAGTTCTGCACGCTTTTCTCGATTACCACGTGACCCGCTCTTTACAAAATCGTTGCGGTCATGATCAAGATTTTACCAGTGCTCTGTTGATTTACACGAAAAATTGATGAAATTAGGCGAATGTAAGTAGAGGGTTAGGAGCTGCTATACGCCATACCAAATATAATTTATTCTTTATAAAGCCAGTTGCGCACATTGCAACACCGAGAGTGAAGGTTGGTCATCACAGGGACAATCCACGGGTGTAATACCTATGAGCCGCCATAGCTCAGTCGATAGAGCATCAGCACGATAAGCCGGGTCGTGGGTTCGAATCCCGCTGATTACCAATTTGTTCTTTCTCTCTCAAAAATCATTTCAAATTAAAATATTACTAATGATAGACTCGGCCCAATGTCACGGAATGAAGGGAATCAGAATCCAGTTTTATTGCACAATTATGCCACATGGGCTAAAGGCAAATACAAAACAGTTAATACAATAGACTCGGCCCAATGTCACGGAATGAAGGGAATCAGAATCCAGTTTTATTGCACAATTATGCCACATGGGCTAAAGGCAAATACAAAACAGTTAATACAAGTTACATCACATGAAAAACAAAAACAAAAACAAAAAACAAAAAAACAGGGCAACAGTTACAGTAACAACACATGTACCATATAACTATGAAAAAAAAAAAAAATAAATAAAAAGGAAAAAAAAAAAAAAAAAAAATTAACAATCAAACAAAACAAAATACAATAAAACATAACCCTTACAATCCCTGAAATCCAGTGTGGAAAAACTGGCAATTGCATTTGCCGCCTCCTGTGTCTGACTAGACATGAGCACAAGAAAGGAATCTTTATTATCTTTATCAAAATTTGGTATTGTTATTTTTGCCACATTAAATAGTTCTTGTTGCTCCACATTCAGGCGCTGGCAGTCCATAAGGAAATGGATTTCATTGTCCACCACCTCACACTGTAAACGTATTTTTTTTCTCTGTGGGGACACTAGGCATACTATATCGGCCTCACTCAATTTGAAGCTTGTTAGAGCTAATTCTGAATTGTACACTGGGCCCATCTGTGTTCATTGTAGACAAAATACTATACTCCGGCAAAAAACAGGTTTTAAACTGGCAGTAGTATTTTAATTTGCTGGTACCTGCTACGGCTTTTTACACCTCAGCCTATTAGGCTGTGGGGTCTTGTCATGGGCAAGTACGTCCGGTCGCCCGGTCGTCTGGTCATCAACAATTCTTGTGACCGGTCTAGAAGCCAAACCGTTGCTTCTAGAGACTTCAAATTTGGTATACAGGATTATTGGGTGGTCAGCCACAAGCCTATCGAACTTGGGTAATTTGTGATGAATTTTGCGGTTTCCATGGCAACGTCACGGAAAATTCGTCAACAGTTCTTGTGACCGGTCTAGAAGCCAATTGGTATTCAGGATTGTTGGGTGGTCAACCACAAGCCTATTGAATCTGGACCCGATTGGTTGGAAACTTTGGCGGCCATCTTTAATTTATGCGAAACCGTTACAGCTTTCTCGTTACCAAGATATCTTTAGAACGACCTACCCTAGGCACACCAAACTTGCCGTGCACATCCATATGCTTGTGACCCAGAACCCTATTGAATCTGGACCCGATTGGGTGAAAACTTTGGTGGCCATCTTTAATTTATGCAAAACCATGAATCTTGTGTATCTCGGAGACCATTTCGCTCTTCAGTGTGAAACTTGGTATAGATTATCGATACATCAAGAAACTTTAAAGGAATGACCAAACCAGTTTCCTCGATTGGTTAAAGCCTTGGTGGCCATCTTTAATTTATGCAAAATTTTTAATGATGTACATCTCTGATACCATTTAAGTGTTCTATATGAAACTTGGTACATGTATTCACATCGATCCCAGAGCCGAAGGGTTTTAGATGCGCATGCAGCTTCGTATTCCTATCAAAAACTCTATATTACTTGGCTCCCACTGAAAATCGGAAGACTTTTATTATTGTTCAGATTATTATAAGGGTTCAAAGCAAGAATGGCTTGCAACCTTTTGTTTTTGTTTAAAATATTTTTGTTCTTCCGCAATATTTTTTGCATGTGATATGTCAAATTATTTATTTAGTTCTCCAATTCATCCAACATACCACACTGAATTTATAACATTTTAATCTTTTACAAGCCACTGCTAAAGCATATTCTGCATTCAACCAAATCTTTCAGGCTTTTACATATGCATTTTCCATTCATTGTGTACCAATATACATTGACTAAAACTGTCTGGCTGAGGGGTTGTTGCACCTTTTATGTGCTATCTCATGTTGCCATTGTTCTGCAAAAAGTAGCTTAAAGGTGAACTGAAAAGCTTTCCAATGTTCTGTTAAAATGTCATAAAACAAGAACTTCTATAGTTGTTGCAATTATGTCATGTATGTGTGGTAATAGTTCTGTGGGTTATTGTTTTATTTTGGGTATATGAGAAGTCAAAACTTATACCGAGAGCCAGAACTTTTAAAAACGTCATCGCTTGCCTCCTGTTGTTTTTGGAACGTCATGACGTTATAGTAGTCCTCGTTCATTCATCCGACATAGCATGACGTCACATTTGAATAAAACTTGAATGAAGGGGACCACTATAACGTCATAACGTTCTACAAACCAAGAAAGACAAGCGATGCAAGTTTTCAAGACGGATTTATAACAGGATAACTTAAATATTGTTATTAGTAC
Organism: Hanleya hanleyi; assembly: GCA_036873755.1. NCBI lineage: Eukaryota > Metazoa > Mollusca > Polyplacophora > Lepidopleurida > Hanleyidae > Hanleya > Hanleya hanleyi. The sequence continues at coordinate 29,393 of JAVTVY010018547.1, forward strand.
AATTTTGCAAACTATATTTGCCCCAAAAACGTATAAAAGTTATGTCACATAAGACAAAATGTATATAAGCAACAATTTAGATAACATTAAAAGCTTTGCAGTTCACCTTTAAGGCATACTGCACCACTGGTTTTCTCAAATACGATTGCGGCCAACTTCGTCCACTAAATTCTTCATATAATTAACCCAGTTTTTAACAGAACAGTTTCTGCTTCTATTTGTTCAAGATATGCCGTGTATAGTACGTAGTTGTGATGGGTCAGAATCAAGAATGTGGAATAAAAACTTTAGAATCTGTGTTATGGCAGCCAATTGCATTTGGGAATCATCCCAGATCCCCCATTATGGACATATTTACACTTCTGGAGTGCACACTGAGATTAGTTTTACAGGAAGTGGTGTGAATTTTCTCGACCTCGTCATCGAAAGTCATGATAGACACTGTGATGTTCTGTCTAAGATACCCAACCCACACCTCGGATCCATACCGCAGAATAGGCTGGACGATTGTATCAACTATTTTAAATACATGTACTAGGTTGGGTTTTAAATCATATGAGGTGGTAGTGTGCGTCATAGAGAATAGGGTTTTTCTAGCTCTGGAGGCCAGGTTAGCTATCCTTTAGTTGAACCTGTTGACACATTCAACTTTGACATCATTGATGAAAAAAGAATGATTTAGGCTCTTATTCTGACCGAAGTAGGGGTAGTGATAGTTGTTACCAATGCTTAATCAAGGACTTCAAAGGCTGATTATAAAGAATATATGGTGTGGTGGAAAAGTCAAACTTCTCTCACCAGAGGTTAATTTTTCATAAAAACAACAACATATGCAAGACTTTTTTCCCCAAAACACTGTACAACTTAAATAGGGATGGGAGAATGTCTAGGTGGGGAAATGTCTGTACACCGATTTTACACATGTTTGGCAATTACAGATAATTTTATATAGAAATAGTGCCTTAGCAGGATTGTCTGTGTGTCACACCGTTCTTCCATCTGTCCATCCGTCCGACTTCGTTTCCAGACAACTTCTGGAAAACTGCACGGATTCTTTTAAAAAAATTTTCGCTTGGGATTGTTTTTCATGCAAGTCTGACTTGAAGGTGGTGCAAACTGGGGGCTAACGTGGCTAAGTTAAAATTTTGTTTCCAGAAAATAACTTTTGAAAAACTGAACAGATTCTTTTCAAATTTGGTATGTGGGTACCTCGGCTCAAAATCTCGCTTTAGGATTCATTGTTTTCATGCCGTTCTGCCTACAGGTGGCACCAACTGGGGGGTCAAGTTAAAATTTGGCTTTCGAATAATAAATTTTTCAGATTTGGTATGTGGGTACCTCACCTGAAGATCCCGCTTGGGATTGTTTTTCACGCCGATCGGCTTATAGATGGTCCCACCTGGGGGGCCAAGTTAAAATTTTGCTTCTGGACAATAACTTTCAAAAACCTGAACGGATTCTTTCCAAATTTGGTATGTGGGTAACCTCACCTGCCTCAAGATCTCCCCTGGGATTGTTTTTCATGACGATCCACCTATAAATGATGCCACCTGTGATCCAAATTAAAATTTCATATTTGTTGCTCAAATCTACACCTGCTATTGTGTTGCCCATAATCCTCCATTGAGATCCTGCTGTAGACTAAAAATTCTCCCCCTCTGGAGCCTCAGCCAATAGGTTACACTGCGCCTGCGCCCAAACGCACTTCCCCAAATCCTTTTTCTTTCTACAGCCACAGCGTGTGGACGTGTTTTGTTAGGGAAAATTCAGTCTAGATTTAGTTTCAGCATTGCAAAACAATGCCTAAAAACACCGGGAATATCAAGCGCTGCACATCTTGCAGACAAACTTGGTCACATTTGGACTTACATTCGCTTTGTTTTTCCTGTAAAACGCACTTATGTTATAGTAGGAATACGTGTTTAGAGTGTATATCTTGGTCCGACCAAGCCTGGTACAATTATGCACAGGCCAGACAGAGTTATTTATTGCAGGCCGTGGTAGACGTGCAGTTGGCACCCATCGACAGGCAACAAGCCGAAATTAATCTCAAAGTTGATAGAAATATCAACGAGGACATGCCAGATTGCCCGTCACCTGTATCGCCTGTAATTCCGCCCAGCGGCACTATACATGTCGAAAACCTACCTGGCCAGCTGTTGTCGGGAGCAACGATTACGCAATCAGTCCCCACTGCCTTACTGACTACAAAGGGAGATGGAAACAAAGGAAAGAGGACAAAGGGAAAGAGAAAGACGTTAACCACTGAACCAGACCTACCTTTTGTTATCGAACAACAAAACCTTTCTTCCCTGCCTACGGTGTCTTCCATTATTGTTGACACAGCGACCCCTTCCAATATAGCGACAACTGAACAAACAGCTACCGGGACTCGTACAGTTTCACCCCGACGTTCGGGCTGTACCACATCTCGACGTTCCCGTAATTCATGTCACCGATCTCGTTCTTCCCGACACCGATCTCGATCTTCCGGACGCCGATCTCAGTCAACTTCACGTCGACGTCGTCGAGATTATCACAGATCACGTTCACCCTTACGTGATTATAGGAATCAGCGCCGTTCCCGTTCACCACCTCGTTTGAGTTTACACCGGTCTCGTGAACCACAGCGCACCATACCTACCCAGCCACGCTGTCATCACACACCAGTACATCGTGAGCCGGTTTTGATGCACCGATCTCGTTCTCCACATCGTCAGACCCAATCACCGGCACGTCGACATAGTTTCACAACGTTCTCCATCCGTTACGCCATCGATCCATCTCTTCACGTCGACATCGGGGTTCACAACGTTCGTCTTCATCATCACATCATCATTCCATTTCTTCACGACGCCGATCTACGTCATCACGTCATCATGCGTCTACTCATAGGTCTTTTACTGCGAACAACGTGGTTCGACCATGCCATCCACTTGATCGATTATTGGCTACCGACAATTCTACTCTGCGAGATCTTCACGATACATCTCCTGATCGTCGATCTTCGTCGTCATCTTCATCTCACGTACAGAAATCAATACCGAATGCGGGTGATTTACCTTTTACGGACAAGATGGTGGCCCTGATGGCTCTTGTCCTTGAGATGCCGGAACCCACTACTTCCTCTTCAACATCTAGGACTAGACGTGAACCGGTATCTATGGCGTCTATCGTTGTTCCGGCCGTACCAGTAGTACCAAAAGCGCCATCTTCATGTGCGCCATCTCCGGAATGGGCCCCCACAATGGCTAACCTCGACAACCAACTTACAGGACAAGTTGAAGAATCCCAAGTTTTCCTTCTATAAGATGCACGATAGCGTACTTCCAGTCAAACCTCCGATGTTGGATTCGGACTTAGATCAAATCGTAAAAACTACCAAAACTACCACCCCCCCTTACAGCAAGGAAGTGGAATGTTTGCAAGAGATGTTCATCGCCATTCAACGTATTACTTCATACACTGATTGGTTCCTGTCCACTGCATCTCGTTTAGTATTTGATCCTTCCATCCATCAGCCTAAGGGTGAGGTTCTCCTATCTACCGATCATCAAGCATATCTACGGGGATGTTTTTATACGCTAAACAAGTCTAATTGCCATGTGATCGAGGCTTCCGCTTTCTCGTATGCTGCACTTCTTCAATCTCAGCGCAAGGCAATCTTACATAATACTAAAGCCAAAGTTCCGGTTTCTGCTCAAAACATCTTAACCCACCAGCCGTTGAATTCCAAGTTTTTATTCAACAACGCAATTCAATCCATCATGCCTGGTATTCGGGAGGAGAGAACATCTAGACTTCTGGTCGCTGCTTCACGTCGCACAGCTTCTACCTCGACCGCATCTAACCAGAGGAACCCAGGTTCAGCTCTGAAGACAACTTCACGGGAGACTACTTCGGATAATTTTCGTCCCTTTGCCAAGTCTTCAAGTACCCGTGGACGTCGACGCGGAGCCTCCAGAGGTAGAGGCAGAGGCAGAGGTGCCTCCAACAAGTGACAGTACTCATTCCTTTCGTCTGCCCGCCTTCCGTCATTTCACTCATCCTACTGTCGGAGGCCGTCTGCAGCATTTCTAGGAAAACTGGCAGCTCATTACAGACGATGTATGGATTCTAAGGACATTAAGAGAGGGATTTCGCTTCACCTTCCAGGACCATCCCGTGCTCATATCCGGTCCTCGTCCATCACTGCTGCCAGTTCCTTCAGGACACGTTCAGACACTTCTCTCATCCATCACCACACTCATCACAAAAGGTGCAGTCAGAGAGTTACCTCAGGCCGAGAACACAGTCGGTTTCTACAGCCGTGTTTTCCTGGTTCCGAAAAAGAATTCCGACCAGATGCGTATGATTATCGACCTGAGATGCCTCAACAAGCTGTACCTGTCACCACCTCCGCATTTCAAGATCACGTCGATTACATCGATCCGGGCCCGTCTACATCACAGGGATTGGCTGGCCTCCATCGATACCTACGCTTCACAGTCGCCGGTCGACGTTTCGAGTGGAAGGTGCTCCCGTTGGGAGTCAACATCGCACCATGGCTTTTCACCCGCATCACAGCACCAGCCATAGCGTTCCTGCATCTACGGGGCATTCACATAGAAGTTTACATAGACGACATTTTCATCTGGGCTCTCGGGACAAGTCTCTACTCAACGCTCAGATCCAATTCGTTCTACTTATCGTTAACATCTCGGCTTCATTCCTCATCCTCAGAAGTCAGAGTTGGAACCGGCACAATGCCGCCAGTTTATCGGTGCAGTCTTCGACACACTTCTACAGTTGGCATGACCCCCGGAAGACCGATGGACGAACATTCAGTCGATGGTTCGAGTTTTTTTTACCTCACCCGCACAGCCCCTCAAGTCATGGCAGAGACTGGTGGGTCTACTCACATCCGCTCAAGACCTCACTCACTATGGCCGTCTCCAGGTTCGTCCTCTGCAATACCACTTGCAGCAGTATCTTCAAACTTCACTCCTCAAACCACTAGTTCTAGTATTGACGTCACTACACCCACAGCTGGTTTGGTGGCAGTCCCGTTACAATGTCATGCGGGGAGTACCGTTTGTACCACCAGTTCCTTGATACCATCTCTACACTGATGCATCCGAGACAGGTTGGGGAGCCCATCTAGACGATCTAGAGATATCCGGCAGATGGTCAACAGCGGATGCCAAACTTCATATCAACCTCTTGGAAATGAAAGCTGTCATCTGTGCAGTTCAGCAGTGGAGTCATCCCCTGGAGAATTTATCTCTTCTCATCGCAGCAGACAATTCAACTGTCATTGCTCTTATCAACAAGATGGGTACCACTGGATCCTACTCAACATTCCGTATGATTTGGACCCTCTACGACTGGGCGATGCAACATCACTGCCACATACGTGCTCGTCATGTTCCAGGCCGGCTCAATGTATTAGCAGATCGCCTGTCTCGCCCCGACACTGTACTACAGACGGAATGGCAACTGCATCCAGAGGTCTTTCAACACATCACAAGCATCTGGGAGAAACCTCTGATCGACGTGTTTGCGACGAGGAACAATGCACAGCTTTCCCTATTCGTCAGTCCGGTTTTGGACCCTCGAGCCTACGCCATCGATGCCCTATCGATCAACTGGGACAACTTCCTTGCGTACGCCTACCCACCCAATGCCTTACTGCAGGAGGTACTTCAGAAGATTGCTCAACACGACTGCATCATTCTTCTCGTCATCCCGTGGTGGCCTCGTCGACCGTGGTTTCCGGCTCTGATTCCCCTACTCACCGCCCCTCCACGGCGCCTACCAGTATGGGCCAACCTGTTAAGCCAACCCTGCTGGATAATCCATCACAACCCTCAGTGGCTCAACCTACACGTCTGCAGATTATCCAGAATACCCTCACAGACCAAGGATTTTCAACAGAGGTTGCAGAGACGATGGTTTCATCTAACCGACCTTCCACGTCACACCTCTACAAGTCTTAAGTGGAAATATTTCATCTCATGGTGTCAACGGCGAGGCTCCGATCCCGACACTGCCTCTCTTCCTATAGTGGCGGAATTTCTTCTTCACCTGCACCGAGATAAGAAGTACAAAAGCAGCACTATTGAAGGGTACCGATCAGCCTTGGCCAGGGTTCTATGGTTATCTGCTGGCATTGACATTAGCCTGGATCCCAATATCTCTGCTCTTCTACATGCCTGTGCATTACAGTCCCGTCGTTCCCGACAACTATTACCAAAGTGGGACATTGGCGTGGTTCTCAGCGCATTCCTTCGCCCACCCTTTGAACCACTAGAGTCAGCCTCAATGAAAGCTGTTTCCTACAACACTGCCTTCCTAGTGGCTTTCGCCCTGGCGTCTAGAGTATCCGAGCTTCATGCCTTGGAAAGAAAATCGATGACTTGGACGGCAGACTGGTCACGCATATCCTTCCGCCCTGTTCCTGAGTTCATCACCAAGAATGAGACTGTACGACAAGGACCTTGTGCTCAACGTCTGTATTCCATCCCTGCATTATCAGACTTTGTTCAAGGACTTGATAACGACATCTTACTGTGTCCAGTACGAGCAATACGTCACTACCTCAGCCGTACCGATCCTATCAGAGGTTCTCGTCGACTACTACTGCTCTCTCTTCTCCCAAGGGCTACTCAAGACATTACCAAGAATACGGTGGCCTCTTGGTTGAGCAAGACCATTAAATGGACATACGAACTATCCCTCGATGCCCCCCCACTGCTAGCCTCTGCATCTTCTCATGAAATACGAGCCATCGCAACATCATGGCCTTTATGGAAGAACGTATCGCTGGATGACATTGTCCAAACCTGTGCTTGGAGTGCCAATTCCACGTTTACAGATTTCTATCTGAGAGACTTGTCAGTACAAACAGACAGCCTGACCATGTTAGGGCCGCTCGTTGCTGCCCAACATGTAGTCGCCTAGTCTTCAAAGAAAAAAGGGGGGGGGGGGGCAGTACCGACCTCAAGCCGACCGACCAGTCTGCAAGATGGTTAAAGGCACGGCATATCGGTAATCGCCAATACCAGCCAGCCAGCTATCAAGACCTCGACACTAGTAAGTACAGTGAGTATAATATAGTGCTTTACGCCCAGGGTTACTTCTGGGTTCAATTTATGGTACCATGCATCTCTGATCAGCTGATACAGCCACACTTCAACAAAGCCGAGGCTCACCTCCTACTGTTGGTAGTGGGCAACACAACAGCAGGTGTAGATTTGAGCAACAAATATTAAACATTTATAAACAATGTTGGTATTTGTTATCAAATCAAACCTGCTATTGTCTTGACTGCCCGACCCAGCCTCCCCGCACTCTTCTCGGCCTTGCACGCATCATGCTTATAGGCTCATAGTAGAAAAAGGATTTGGGGAAGTGCGTTTGGGCGCAGGCACTGTGTAACCTATTGGCTGAGGCTCCAGAGGGTGGGAATTTTTAGTCTACAGCAGGATCTCAATGGAGGATTATGGGCAACACAATAGCAGGTTTGATTTGATAACAAATACCAATTGTTTATAAAAGTTTAATTTCCGGACAATGTCGGGGGAGTTCAACCCCTTGGGTTTTCATTGGATTTAAATCGAGCAAATCAAACCTTACTTTCAGATTATCCCTACAAAGTTGACGTTACCATTAATACTGTAACATACAGCAATTTAGAGAATGTATTTCTCTGATGAGGAAGATGGTGTTGGAAGTGAAGTTGGTAAGAATTATGATCACTGCACAATTTGGAAACCAAAATTTAAGCATCAAACTTGAATTCCTTTGCTTATGACAATCTTGGAAAATTTCAGTATATATTATTCAAAATTTTGCAGTAAATTATTCCATGATAATGGATTGGTATGAAAATGTTTTTATACATTTGTATAAGGTAAATCAATCTACTGGAAAGTTTTCAAAATATAAGCTTAATGATGAATGTTTCAAAAGTGTTTTGATGCAAGCTCTGTCTAAATTTAATGTAGACAAAAAGATTTATTTTATCTTTCAAATTTCATTTTCTAATGACAAATTTCAGTGTAGTATTTTTATTCTAGATTCAACGGTCACACCAATAGAACCTGTGTCGGGCAGCCAGAGAAGCTACGGTTACTTCCTTGACTCAGACGACCTCTCCGTCCTGGAGACCAGGATCCGTAAACACAGAAAAGAACATGCGAAGAAGAGAGAAAGACATTTGTTCCAGCAAGGCTCCAGTTCAGAACAGTCGGGGGATAATTCTGGGGATATTTCAGGTATCAAGTTGTAACACAATTATTGTAGCCTGGACAAATCAGAGTTTGCATAACCTTTTTTTTTTAGAGATTTGGATAACCTGAACTCAAGATTACACAATTTTTCAAGTCTTGTTACTGAACGGTTATATATTCTTTATATTGGGCAATAACTTATAAGTGAATTACTTCTCAACTTCTATGTGTAATTATAATAGCAATGCTGTGCAGTACTTTAGATGAGAGCAATAGATTAGAGGATGGAAATCTAACATTTATTTATTAAATAGTAATAGTATTTTTTTTTCAGGCTCTCGTTCTGGACAGCCTGAAGTCCAAGAAGTTTACAGAGAACTCCAGGTTATCAGTAATAAACTGAGGGTAAGTTATAACCAATAGAAACGCTATATATGAACTTGACTAGTGTATACATCATAAACAGAAGTGTAACCTTGCAGTGTAGCCTCAATGTTGAAAGGAGAATACTGCCCCTAGTTATACCCCCCGACACGTAGTGTAGGGGGCGTATACTGGTTTCAGCTTGTCCGTCCGTCCGTACGTCCGTCCGTCCGTAACATTTCGTTTCCGGAGCATAACTTAACAACCGCTACTTGGATTCCTCTCAAATTTGGTATGCAGCTACCATACCATGAGACCTCGCTTGGGATTGCATTTGGCGCATGTGCGTCGACAGGTGGCGCCACCTAGGGTCAAAAGTTTCTTATGTCAGTCCGTAACATTTTGTTTCCGGAGTATATCTTGACAACCGCAACTTGGATTCCTCTCAAATTTGGTATGCAGCTGCCATATCATGAGACCTCGCTTGGGATTGCGTTTGGTGCATGTGCGTCTACAGGTGGCGCCACCTAGGGTCAAAAATTTCTCATGTCAGTCTGTAACATTTCGTTTCCGGAGCATAACGAGACAACCGCTACTTGGATTCCTCTCAAATTTGGTATGTAGCTACCTTACCATGAGACCTCGCTTGGGATTGCGTTTGGCGCATGTGCGTCTACAGGTGGCGCCACCTAGGGTCAAAACTTTCTCTTGTCGGTCCGTAACATTTCATTTCCGGAGCATAACTTGACAACAGCTAATTGGATTCCTCTCAGATTTGGTATGTAGCTACCTTACCATGAGACCTCGCTTGGGATTGCGTTTGGCGCATGAGCGTCTACAGGTGGCGCCACCTATGGGCAGAATTTTCTCAGTTGGTCCGTAACATTGCATTTCTGGAGCATAACTTGACAACGGCTGATTAGATTCTTCTCAAATTTTGTATGTAGCTGCCATACCATGAGACCTAGCTTGGGATGTCGCATATGCGTCTACAGGTAGTAAGTTTAATATTTCACTTCCCATTTACTTCCTTTTCCTCTTCAATGTGGTTATCCAGATGACAGTAATTCGCCTATCTGTTGCAACGGCCCATTTCAAGTCTACACGGTTCTAGTGGTAACAACAGTTAGGTAAAACACTATATGCCTGCATAACCCCATTCACAACAATCATTATTAACATCAATTTTCAGAACAATCCATTGAACTCATCTGAGTATCGTCACGACACATGCATAGACAATCCGTTAACCACATTCCAACCGAGCGAGGTCTCATTGTCAACTAGTTACATACCGTGCTGCCACCCAACGCATTCTAAATGAACTTACCCGTAAACTACTATAACATGTATACTTATATTCCACTACAAATACACGTCAGTTTCTATCAAATCTGCATCCGGGGGGTATCTTGTAAGCATGCTTACTGATCATTTACACCGCCACAATCCCATTCAACTTCCTCGTGAAACGTTAACCACCACCATGTATCTATGCCTTACGGGGGGTATCTTGTAAGCAGCCTTACTGATCATTTTGATCAAATGTGTGCATCCCTCAGACTATGCTCTAGTTATATGCTGGATTAATTTTGTCAGTTAGCATGACTGGGTTGGTGACGGAGGAGAAGGGGTGGAGAAGGGGTGATGAAAGTAGCTAGCCAGCAGAATTATGATGTGATTAAAGTATTTCTGGGTGATTGGATCTGAGTTCAGTTATATGGGCCATTAATCTCTGGCCTTCCCCGTTCTGACCGATAGCAGATTCCTTCATGGTTTTAGAAGGGCCATGATATTCAGGGGAACTTTCTTATGTTTGATTCAGTTCACTCTTGCAGACTCAGACTGTTACAGCTCCCATTTTGTCAGACTATTTTGAAAATAAGTTTAGTTTAAAGCCATCATTTCACAGAACTCTAAAGCAGTCTGTTCAACATCTGTTGGTGGATGTCCAAAACATAGCCATCATGCTTGTTATTAGATCCACATACCCAATCATTTCATGGGCATTGCAAAATGTTTGATCAAGAAATTGCTAAAAGGGTTCTTCATTTTAAACATCGGTGATGAAGAATCTGGGGTCGAAATAATACCTGCCTGGCTGCCTGTAGCAAATTAAACTGACACTGGCAAGTCTCTCTTGTTCCTTCAACCATCCGTGAGCAACCCCATTTACTGTTTGTAACTGCCAACACACAACATATTGACAGTGATTAGTTAATACTGCTACCGGAAGCAAGTTTAACAAATCTAGAGCAAGCTGAAAGTTCTCATTATTTCGACTCCTGACATAGACTATTTTGCTGTTATTTTCAGGAGGAGAATAAAATACTACATGAACGTGAACTGGCTGTGAAGGAGAGGGAGAGAATAGTCAGTATATCAGAGAACAGTATTCAGACAATCACAGACTATGACATCAAACAAGAGTGGAGAAGCAGGGATGAGGTTAGCTTGCAGCAACATTTCTCTTTAGTAATTATGGAGATCTTTGTCAGCTGTTAGTCTTAGAATGAATGGCGTTATGTCCAGCTAGAATATGTCTAATTTCAATGGAAAACGGCAAGCTCCTTACATTGCTGTTGAGTGGTGTTCATTCTTCATTGCCATGATACTTCACTGCTATCGGTGTATTTCCACAAAAAGTGCCTGTGAAATATCCTTGTGACATGTGTGACTGTTTAATGTTGAATTTACCATTTAATCAAGTACAGTTAATTTATTTGACTATAATACTCAGCTTAGGACTAAAAAATGTATTTGACCGGTAATCAGGCATGGCAGAAGCAATTCAACATTGAGGGGCCAATTCGGTGGTGGGACCGAGAAGGGATGCCCCCCTGCTGCGAAGCAGGGGTCCGGGTGTCCTCCCCCAGGCAATTTTGAAAATTTACCCTTCATTTTACGCATTTTGGAGCATTTTCAGAGAAGATTTTAGGGTGACAATTTCACAATTTCTGCCTTTTTAACTCTTTCAAAGAGGCAAGAAAATAAATGAATATTCCTCATATTCATATTGGTGTTCAGATGAAACCATCTCGTCATGCAATTTAAATCAAAGTCAACTTCTAACACCTCTGCAAGAAAAGGCCACTTCATCGATGCATAAGTTGTTGCCTCAATGCCATGCTGACTTGTTTGAAGTTGTGGGTGCAAAACGTGGCAATTCCCGGCATTAATTAACTTATTTATCATAAAAGAGAAGCGAATATCATATGAAACTGATAATTCTTGAAGACTTGTACTGGACACTAAACCAGATAAAAGAAATACTGGGAAGAAGTTGGAACATTTTGAAACTAGTCACAATCAATTTGGACCCATGAAGGAAGAAAGGGAAGGTTCGGGTTACTAGCCCGGAAAATTTTGAAACCTTCTCCACTCATTTTTGACATATTTCAAGGCACTTCAGTTACAATTAAGAAGGGGGGTGAGGCACTAATTTTCGACATATTTCAAGGCACATCAGTTACAATTAGGGGTGGGGGTAAAGTGGTCCTTGGCACCAACTTTTTATATGCCCGCCAAAAAGGCGGACGTATTATGTGATGGCGGTTTCCGTCCGTCTTTCCGTCCCCCGTGTCCGGTCTATATCTGGAACAGTTTTCTATTTACAGTTCCAATTTTTGGTGAGTGGATACCCTACGGGGAGACGATGTTTCGCGTACAAAAATGAAGGTCGCGGTCAGAGGTCAAAGGTCACTGGCCTGAAAAACAGGAAATCAGTGAAGTGTTAGTGTCCGGTCTATATCTCTGGATGTTTTCTATCCACAGTTGCAGTTTTTTGTGAATGGATACATCAGGTGGAGACAGTGTGTCGCGTACCGAAATTCAGGTCGAGGTCAGAGGTCAAAGGTCACTGTTGCCTAAAAATCAGGAAATCATTAATCATTGATAGTTTTCTATCTACAGTTCTAATTTTTGGCGAGTAGACCTAGAGGGAAACGATGTGTTGCATGCCAAATGTAGGTCGAGGTCAGAGGTGAAAGGCCAGTGTGAATGAAAAATCAGGAAATCATTATAAATTTCTAATTTTTTGTGAGTGGATTCAATAGGGGGAAATGATGTGTTGCATATCAAAATATAGGTCAAGGTCAAAGGTCATTGTGACCCAAAAATCAGGAAATTATTAAAAATAACATTTTTTGTGTCAGTAGATACATTAGGGGACTCAATGTGTCACATATTAAAATGTAGGTCAAGGTCAAATGTCAAGGTCACTGTGACCCCAAAATCATGAAATTGTTAAAAATCATGATTTTTTTAGTCCATTGAGAAATTACGGGTAGCCGTTTTGTCATGTGCCAAAATTAAGATCCAGGTCAATAGTCAAGATCACTGTGACACCAGAATCAAGATCAAAGGTTATTGTGACCTAAAAATCAGGAATTCATAAATAATTACTGATTTTTGGTGAGTGGATTCAATTAGGGCAAATGAAGTGTCACATACCAAAAATTAGGTCAAGATCAAAGGTCACGGTGACCCCAAAATCGGTAAATTATTAAAAATAACCTCTTTTTTGTATCAGTAGATACATTATAACATCTTTTTTTTGTATCAGTAGATACATTAGGTGGACATGTGTCACATACCAAAATGTAGGTCAAGGTCACTGTGCCCCCAAAATCATGAAATAGTTGAAAATATCTTGAATTTTTTATGTCCATTAAGAAATTACGGGGAGATGGTTTGTCATGTACCAAAATTTAGGTCAAGGTCAATAGTCAAGGTCACTGTGACTCCAGAATCAAGAAAGCTTTGAAAATTACTTTTTTGTGTCAGTACATACAGTAGGGGACATGATGTGTCACGTACCAAAATGTAGGTCAAGGCCGAATATCAAGGTCACGGTGACCCCCAAAATCATGAAATTCATAAAAATCTTGATTTTTTTTGTGTCCATTGATACATTGATGGAAGACGATGTGTCATGCACCAAAGTTTAGGTCAAAGGTCAAGGTCACTGTGACCCCAAAATCAGGAAATCATTAAGTCACATTTTCATATGCCTGTCGAAGACGAGGTCATGTAATGCGATGTTGCGTTTTGTCCATTCATCCATTAACATTTGTTGTCCATGCGATATCTCTAGTTTCAAGGTATGGAATGGTATCAGATACCTTACTCGCATGGCGAAGAGGAGCCATACATCAATTTGTCAAATGTCAAGGTCACAGTCCCCCAGAATTGAATCAAGTTTAGCTGAATTTTTGTGTTAGGTTGGAATATTCAGAGTTCTCTCCCCTACATGTAGATGGCATATGGCAGGAAAAGTACTATTTCTTGTGTTTGACTATTGTCGATTTCATTGTGGGATATGTGAGCTCTCGGTTCTTTGCTCCAAGCTCACCTAGTTTCCAAGAGTTAAGCTCATTTTAGTTCATCATTCAATTTTAGATGTGATATGTTACATTCTCAGAAGCACAAAATTGTAGACCTTTTGCTGGATTGCTAGCTACCAATTGGAATCAGGGCGATTAACAACCTTGAAATTTGGACCAATGTAATTCGAAGCCCTTTGGGCTCTTGTTTCATATTGCGGTGGGGGGCTGTCCCGTCCGGCTCTGGCATGCATGAGTGTGATTGGGATAAGCATTTACCATTGTTCTATGTAGAATCAGGTGACAGTGCAGTATTCACCAACTGGGGAACCGTGAGGTTATGTGTGACCCAGTCACAGTGTTTAGGAGCTTCCGTATTCAGATGCATGTGATGTCAGCAACTGAATTCAGAAATTATTCAATTGCTAACAGCGGACATAATTTGCAAGAATCTTCCTTTTGATTTATAATAAAATCATGTCGTCATGTTACTGTATATATATATATCTAATAGCTCGTAAAGAAATTGTTTTATCATAGAATGCAGCTTTTGTCATGTTTGTTGAACTGAGACTTGATCTTTCTGGGAGATACAAGTATCCTGGAGTGGTCATTTTTGCTTAGAAGCCTTGAAGTTGCATGTTTAGAAGAACAGCATTGCATATCTGTGAACTAGTCTGTTTGGATACCACCCAAAGACTCATCTGCTCACATCATTTCAGCAACACAGAGCTGAAGTAACAAACCTTGAGCAACAACTACGAGAGAAGAATAAAGAGAATAAGCGGTTAAAGGACAATTTTGATACTCTCAAGCTAGCCAATGATACATTGCGGAAAGAGGTTAGTACCTAATTATGGTGTATCAGCAAATTTCCCTTCAGTTTGTTTTAACCCCTTGGCCAACATTGGTCTGGGACTATTATTACGTATCATTATGTTGATCCGTTCGTTTGTAAATCCATCCATCTCCATTTTGTTGTTTGCCCCATATCTCGAGAATGATTATGCCCAGAAGTACCAAACTCATACCACACATGCATGTTGTCACAGAGCAGAAATGTATAGTAAATCAGTGAAATTGACTTTTTTTCTGGGCCACTAAGTCAGATTGTGTCAATATGTCAACAAGTAACTATGCCAAGGAGCACCAAATTTACTTCACATATGCATGTGGTCATACGAAATAAGCCTATCGTAAATCACTAATAATTGAGTTCTTTATTCTGGGTCAGTGAATCTAGACCTAAGCTAACTGAACTTATACTAGACACACATGGGATTTTGACCTATTTTTCTGGGTCACCATGTCAAACTGAATTTCCCATCAATTGTTTATTACTCAACCGTGGTCATATTTTATTACCATCAAGGCTGTAGTGTTTGGGTTTTGCGCAGTTCATGTTGTATTTGTTCAATGTCAGGATCTCTATTCTGCACTACTAGTATTGAAGGTTGTATCTGGTGTGTTTCTGAGTTCATTTGTGCTTGTAGAGTAATGAAGTGTCTCTCATCACAGAATATGATATTATATCACTTAATATTTGAAGGGAAGTAACTCCATTTTTATGTTTAGGAAGAGTT
This sequence comes from Hanleya hanleyi, assembly GCA_036873755.1. Classification (NCBI taxonomy): domain Eukaryota; kingdom Metazoa; phylum Mollusca; class Polyplacophora; order Lepidopleurida; family Hanleyidae; genus Hanleya; species Hanleya hanleyi. Next base: position 44,876 of record JAVTVY010018547.1, read on the forward strand.
TTCTCCCTTTAAACTTATTTACCACATATTTCCAAAACCGTCGGTATGGTAATCTCATATCTCTGCTCTAATGTATTCAATTTAGATATTCACAGATCAAATGTTCCCTGAATTGTATCCACATCTATTGCACCATGTGAGTTTGTATTATTTGTTTGTTCAGCTGGAGACTTTGCAGAGCCAGCACGAGAAACTGGAGAAGCAGTCTTATAGTCTCCAGGCCAGACTGACCAACCTTCAGGTAAACACCCTCTCTTTCTCTCCCGTTGTAAACACTATCGCTTTCTCAGTTAATATTGTTGTCATTATATGGTGAGTATAACACTTGTTACGGTAACTTTACATCTCTGGAGAAATCAGAATCATTCCATTCTTCTCAACATTTATTATTCACAATTGTGTGATCTCTTTGTATATGTGTTCACCCCTCCATCAGTCTGATGCCGGGGCCCTCAGTGGCTGAGTGGTATAAGACGCTTAGCTGGTGATTGCTAGTCTCAGACCGCTGAACTGACATGGGTTCGAGCCCTGCTGGTGCAAATGTGAAAGTATGACAGTTACATGTACTTGCCGACAGACGGTGGTTCTCTATGGGTATTCTGGCATCTCCCACCATTAAAACTGGCTGTCACCATATGAGCGAAATATTCTTGTGTGACATTAAACCAAAATCCGCTCCTTCCTGATGCCCATTGTTAGTTTGAGGACTCAAAGTCCATCACTGACCACACATCAAGTGAATCATTCTTCAAAACTCAGGACTTTTATCAGCTAGTGACGAAGTTGTGCTCTGAGAGCTGTGATATTAAAACTTTCTTTTCTTCAAACTTTGTTGAAAATATATTCAATCTGTATCATCTATCATTATATACAAGGTATCTTGAGGGGTGGTTCACTTTTACTTCAAAAGGGGCACATTAGGGGTTACGATGTATGGAAAAATATTCACATAGGGGAGTTCTCTTCTGTCTGAAAAGCACTGGCCATGATATACTGTTCCTGCTATGTCTCACGATCGGATACATTGGGCAAGTTGGGATTGATAAAATTAAGGCATGATGTACTATGATTAAAGGATCAATACCAGAAAAAAAGAGTTTTGGCTTTATGAAAGAGTCTGAATTTCAGAGGAAACAAGAAATGGCACAGAGCCAAAATACAGGGAATATTGTTGATACATCAGGAACATCCACATCTATGGGGACCGAGGTGACCAAACAAGGGAAACAACCCAAACCGAAAGACACTAACCCATCCAAGATAGCTAAAGTTGTAAAGGTGGTATTTTTATTCCATTCAGTACATTCACAGATGATTCTGTTTTACATGTTGTATCTTGAAGTGTAGAAGTATATATGTACATACATACTGTTGTTTGAACTTGAAAGAACAATTAGATACATGTCAATCTAATTAAAATTATATCTATTCTGCTCCCCCATTTGGATATGTCGCTGTAAGATCGACCAATCAGTCCAGAAAAGAGTTTACATTAAATGCGAGCGTGACGCGAGAAAATCCAGTTTTGAATTGACTGAGTGTTCAAGTTAGTGAGAACCCAGGGGCAGATACAGCTTTTTATACGCCCGCCAAAAGGCGGCCGTATTATGTGATGGCGGTTTCTGTCCGTGTGTCCGTCTGTCCGTCCGCCGTGTCCGGTCTATATCTGGGACAGTTTTCTGTCTACAGTTCTAATTTTTGGTGAGTGGATACCCTATGGGGAGACGATGTGTCGCGTACCAAAATGAAGGTCAAGGTCAGAGGTCAAAGGTCACTGGCCTAAAAAAACTGGAAATCACTGAAGTGTTCGTGTCCGGTCTATATCTGTGAACGTTTTCTATCCACAGTTGCAAATGTTCGTGAGTGGATACGCTAGGTGAAGATGATGTGTCGCGTACCAAAATTAAGGTTGAGGTCAAAGGTCAAAGGTCACTGTTGCCTAAAATCAGGAAATCATTGACCGTTGACAGTTTTCTATCTACAGTTCTGATTTTTGGTGAGTGGATGCCCTAGGGGGAACGATGTGTTCCATACCAAATGTAGGTCAAGGTCAGAGGTCAAAGGTCAGTGTGACTGAAAAATCAGGAAATCATTAAAAATTTCTAATTTTTTGTGAGTGAATTCAATAGGGGGAAATGAAGTGTCGCATACCAAAATGTAGGTCAAGGTCAAAGGTCAAGGTCACTGTGACCCAAAATCGTGAAATGGTTAAAAATCATGATGTTTTGAGCCCATTGAGAAATTACAGGTAGCCGTTTTGTCATGTACCAAACTTTAGATCCAGGTCAATAGTCAAGATCACTGTGACCCCAGAATCAAGGTCAAATTTCAGTGTGACGTAAAAATCAGGAAATCAATCAACATTACTAATTTTTTATGAGTGGATTCAATAGGGGGGAATGAAGAGTCGCATACCAAAAAAAATAGGTCAAGGTCAAAGGTCACTGTGACCCCAAAATCGGGGAATTTTTACAAATAACATTTGTTTTGTGTCAGTATATACATTAGGGGGACACGATGTGTCACATACCAAAATGTAGGTCAAGGTCACAGGTCAATCGTGAAATTGTTAAAAATCATGATTTTTTGTGTCCATTGAGAAATTACGGGGAGATGGTTTATCATGTACCAAAATTTAGGTCAAGGTCAATAGTCAAGGTCACTGTGACTTCAGAATCAAGAAATGTTTGAAAAGTATTTTTTTTTGTGTCAGTGGATACATTAGGGAGACCAGACCCCTAGTCAGGAATGCATAGGGGCATGGGGGAAAAGAGAGTCCTAGGCATTTTAGCCGGGGGTCTGGGGCCGCCAAAGACCTCGCGGTGTTCTGAGAGTCATCAGACTGTCAGAAGCAATTTTGGGGCATTTCAGATCCATCCATTTAAGTGAACTATCATGGTATTCATTAGGTGATTTCCTAACACAACAACCACAGTTGCCTGGCTTGTGGGATATTTGATGGTAGATCCCTCATATATTTCCAATCAATTATTGAAATTTATTCAAATATTTTTTTCTTTTTTAAGCCTATTTAAAAAAAATCCTTCATTTTTTTTTTCTATGTCAGAGATCAACTTCTAGAAGAAAATTAAAAACTGTTGTAACTTTAGTTTTTTTCAGCTTCACATCAATGGGAATGACCTCATTTGATACGAGAGGAACAAAAACTAAGAACAATAAAGAAAAATTACTTGAAAAAATTTAATTTGAATAGATTTCAATTACTTATTGAAAGTATACTTAGACATGTATCCACCATCAAAGTCAACTGTGATAACAACTCCCAATATCCTGTTGTTAGACAAATACTAGTGTAAAATCCAACATTCAATAGACATCTGCTGTCCATGGAGAATTTATTTTCCTTGTCAATAATATAGAAAGACAAGCAGAAAAACTATTGTTTTGAAATCAATTTCCCCTGTGTCCTGAAATTTCTCTTTCACAACCAGGGCAACCACAATCAGAGTCCTATTGCAATAATGCATAATTTACTGATTTTTATTTTATTTTTATTAGCATAGTCACATAACCACATTTCATGTATAGTCATTTCTAACACATACATATGATAATTGTATCAAGTCAGCTGTCATGATAAAATCCAGATCAGAAAGAATGAAACACTAGCATGATTTCTATTTCAAATTGCTGATCAAACTGGCTGCTAATGCCTAACCCATTAAATGTAATATTTTTTCCATTCTATAATGTTTGTTCTGTTGAGTCTACAGCTGTGCAGAAAGGAAACCCTCCTTCTCACTGTTTCTTAACTGTACGGAGTTATTTCCCTTGATTATTTTTATGCCCCCCCTCTAACTAGAGGGGGGGCATATAGCGATCGCTTTGTCCGTCCGTCCGTCCGTCCGTCCGTCCGTCTGTCCGTCCGAATTTCTTGTCCGGGCAATATCTCGGTTAATATTTGATGGACAGGATTGAAACTTGCATGGAATGTGGCCAGTGGCTTGTAGTTGTGCAGCGTAGAGTTTTTTCCGAGTTCCGGTATAATTTTCAAGAGTTATGGCCCTTTTTTCTGAAATCTCTGTGAATGGGACTTGTCTGGGCTGGATCTTGGTTAATATTGTATGGACAATTATGAAATTTGCAGGATATGTGGTCAGTGCCCTGTAGTTGTGCAGCGTGAAGTTTCTCCGTGTTTCGCATTTATTTTCCAGAGTTATGGCCCTTTTTTCTTCGAATCTTTGTGAATTGCAACTTGTCCAGGCTGGATCTCGGTTAATATTGTATGGACAATTATGAAGTTTATTTCTCAAATCTTCACCTGTTATCACTTAATGCCATAATTCCTCCATTTGGAGATCTACTGCAAACAAAATTATCTCCCCTGATCGCTGCGTCGATCGTCCGCCAGGTGGCGTGCTCTCCGCGCATGTCCATTCCTCTTTTTCCTTTGCAGTCTTGGTTACAAGACCTGTTTTGAAGAGCTCCTGTAAACAGTAACTTTTGGCTTATTATAGACGCACCCTAGGGTTATTTTTTTGGTCAAGTAAGTCAGTATGGCTAACGTAGTCACCCAAACTATCAAGAATAGTAAGAGATGTGAATCATGTCGTCAGTTTTGGCCCGTAAAGGACTCACATTCCTTTTGTTTTAAATGCAGGGCACAGATATGCTACAGGCTAACTACCTGTGCCGAATGTATAGGCTGGGACAACTCTACCTGGGTGAACTACGCTACAGCGAGACGTAGTCAACTACTGAGGGCAGCCGGCGATCAAAAGAAAGGACCTACTGAGAAAGCAGAAGCTAACCAGGCCCTTATCTACGACCTATCGCTAAATGAGGACTCAACTTTAGCGACAACGGCAAGCCCATATATACAGCCCAGTGGCACAGTCTTACAGTCGACGGTACCTTCAAAGGACAAAGTGCAGACCAGTCAAGACCAAGCCACGGCGATACCGACAAAACTGATGACACGGACTCTACTAGACAGCCCCGTCACAGACACGGATCAAGCCGAGTCCTCGGATATCAACTCCCGTTCATCCAAGTCTCCACAACCCAAGGAAGAACAGTCTTCTAACAGGGACCCGTTCAAGAAACGCCGTACCCCGGAGACACAGACGGACACGGCGGGGAAGGCAGTCCGGCTATCAAGACCACGGACTCCATCACCACAGCGGGACCCCGGCACAAGCACAGCTCACCGGGATCACGGCACAGAAAAGTCACGGCCCTATACGGAACGCCGGGAGTCGGACAAGCCAAGGGCCTATAGAGAGCACCGGGACTCCAACACATCACGGCCCTATCCAGAGAGCCGTACAACGGCACCTCGGGAAGAAACTACAGTCCGGAGCCGTACCCCGGAGCGGGAGACAACACGGACCTATCCAGCACGCCGAGAATCTACATCTGACAAGTCACGGACTCAAGCAGAACGGACTTATACAGATCACCGGGACTCCACATCCAAGAGGACACGGACTTATGAGGAACGGACTCAGCCAGAACGCCGTGAGCCGGCCTCTACTTCAGCTTGGACCCGCACAACGGAGCCGTACCCCGGTACTACGGCAAGCAGATCTCGTAGACGAAGTCGTACACCATTACAACGCCGAGATTCCTATCCTGAACGTCCAGCCTACCGGAGTCGTCACTACAGGGACCATACTCCGGAGCGACCTTACACCAGATGAGGGAGAAGCCGTTCACCGGTTTCCCGTCAACAAGCACGACGCACAGATGGCGAGGAGCGGACGTCCACCCACCATCACCGTAGCCCGGAGCATCGGGATAGACCGGAGCATCGGGATAAAGGGAAGTCCAGAGATGAACAAGAACCCGTGGATCACCACTCCACTGCACCCAAGGAACAGACTTCTGCTCCATGGATACCTTCCACGGCAAGCCTGGTCAAGAAGCACAGTCATCTCCCGGCTACACACCCCCTTACCGGGGCAGAGGTTCCTTCACCGGAGACCCGTGAGATGACACGACCCCATTCTTCTAGCGACGCAGATTCAGGTTCGGACTATGAGGATCACGCACGACGTTCCACTTCTTCGGCATCCTCATCTCATACAGAGTCACCTCCCTCCCATCAGACGGAGGTAGAAGACAAGAATAAGGACGCGATACCTTTCAAAGCCAGGATAGCGGCGGTACACACGCTGATTCCAGAGATGCCCAGACCGGTGGCCGGCGATGACAAGCAACTTGCTGATCCCGCCCGGAAACGGAGAAAACTTACAGCGGCATCTCTACGGCCTGAACAAGCCTTCTGAGGAGGAAGCTACGCCTACCTGCGCACCATCTCCGGCATCAGCCACCCTATATGACGTACTGGATCGACAATTGAAGACTCAGAAATCTCTCCAGAAACCCGGTCCTTTCAAGACTTATACCCTTCACGGAGACAACCTACCGTTCAAGGCCCCGAAGTCGGACCCGGATCTTGACAGACTGTTGAACTTCACGAAGACACCAGCGGTGGTACTCCAACAGAAGCAGGCCTGTGCTGTGGAGGACATGATGCTGACACAACACAGAATTACATCATACTCCGATTGGTTCCTGACGGCTATTTCCAGGGTGATGCAGGATCCAGACAAGAAGCATAAAGACGGATCCCTGACCTTCTCACGGCCCAAGATGGATTTCCTCAGCGCCTTTATCGACTCCATGAACAAGGCCAACGTGGATCTCATGGATACAGGGGCTTTTACCTACGCTACGATGGTGCAGGCTCGACGAGCTGCATACCTGAAACATCCCAAATCCGAGGTTTTGGATTCAGTAAAGAACGAACTGGCACAGCAACCCCTATCATCCGAGTATCTCTTTAACCAAGCCATCTCTACGGTCATGCCTGCCGTCAATGACGAGAAGACTTCCCGCATTATCGGAGCCCTGGCTTACAGCAAAGGCAAAGTCAAGGGCAAGGGTAAAGGTCAAGGCAAGTCGACCAGAGGAGGACGTTCTGCACAGCCGTCACGTCAGGACTCAGGCAGTCTACACAAGCAGGACAGCCAGCAGAATTTTCGTCCCTACGGGAAAGGACAGTTTCGTGGCAGAGGAGCAAAATCTTCCGACCGGGGCAGAGGAAAGCCCGACCGTCGGAATTGACGGTTTCCAGCCTCAACTTTTAACCCATCATCATCATCCTTTCATCCTTCCAGAATTTCAAGTATTCAATCATCCGGTCGTGGGCGGACGTCTACGGATCTTCTGGCAGAACTGGAAGCTTATCACAAACGACAAGTGGGTCACCAGATCTCTCAGAGATGGAGTTTTCCTCACCTTTCTAGAGTACCCCAGGCTCATCACCAGACCCAAACCATCACGTCTTCCAGTTCGGCCAGAACATGTACAGACACTACTGGAATCAGTACAAGTATTATTGGACAAGGGCGCTGTCAGAGAATTACCCGCGGAAGAAGAAAGTCCAGGATTTTACAGTCCTGTCTTCCTCGTTCCCAAGAAGGATACAGATCAGCTTCGCATGATTATAGACCTACGTCGGCTCAACGACACTCTGGCGCCACCTCCACACTTCAAAAGGACATCAGTTCCAGCATTACGGTCCCGCCTACAACCGGACGATTGGCTAGCCTCCATCGACCTCCAGGATGCATACCTTCATGTTCCCATTCATCAACATCATCGTCGATATCTTTGATTCATCATCGCCGGGAGACGGTTCGAGTGGCAGGTCCTGCCGTTCGGCATCTCCATCGCCCCTTGGTGCTTCACAAGAATCACGTCACCAATCATGGCCTTCCTTCACCTAAGGGGTATCAACATAGAGGCATACATCGACGACATCCTTGTGTGGGGGTCAAGGAAGTCAGTACTCAAGTCCCAGATACAATTCATCATTCAACTCCTGAAGTATCTCGGATTCATCCCACATCCAACGAAGTCGGAACTAGAGCCTGCTCAGAGACGACAATACATCGGAGCAGTATTCGACACACGGAAACGGATCATCCTGCCCCCGGAAGAACGTTGGACAAAGATACAGGTTATCATCCAAAGATTTTTATCTTCCCAATCACAACCCTTACGTCTGGCAAAGTCTACTGGGATTGCTGACATCAACTCAGGATCTGACACAGTACGGACGACTTCAGCTACGACCGTTACAGTTCAACCTGCAGCCGTATCTACGAGCTTCGGCCATCAACCCCCGAGTACAGTTCCTCAGCACTTGCATCAGTTTCTGGAATGGTGGCAGTCCAGGGAGAACGTCATGTTCGGGATTCCACTCCGCTGGTCACCGCCGAACGAGAATCTATTCTCCGACGCATCACTCACGGGCTGGGGAGCCCACCTGGGAGAGTTAAAGATAGCCGGCAGGTGGTCTCCACAACAGAAGACACAACATATCAATGTACTGGAGATGACAGCAGTGAACATGGCAGTCCAGCACTGGAGCCTTCAACTGGTCGACAGCTCTCTGATGATCGCATCGGACAACACGACAGTAGTAAGCTACATCAACAAGATGGGGGGAACGAAGTCCCGACTACTGTTCCAGGAGACGTGGTCTCTCTTCACCTGGGCACAGAATCATCGATGCCGGATCCGAGCACGACACGTACCCGGTCACCTGAACGTCATTGCAGACAGTCTTTCACGCCCGGACAAAGTCCTACAAACGGAGTGGCATCTCCACACAGAGGCCTTTTGTCAAGTGTCATTGATTTGGGAACAGCCCCTAGTAGACCTGTTCGCAACAAGGGACAATACTCAGCTACCAATCTTCGTCAGCCCGATGCTCGACCCGCTAGCCTGGGCAGTCGACGCCATGTCAATCAGTTGGGACAACCTCATCGCCTACGCATTTCCACCGATAGCGCTTATTCAGGCAGTCTTGAACAAGATAACGGAGCACAACAGTGTTATCCTGCTCATAGTACCGTGGTGGCCGCATCGCCCATGGTTCCCATCACTGGTCCAGCTACTGACCGACTTCCCTCGTCAGCTACCTCCGTGGCGCCGACTACTAGACCAACGGCGGGGTATCCTACACCACGATCCACAGTGGCTCAACCTTCACGCCTGCAGATTATCAGGGAATCCCTTGCAGACCAGGGGTTTTCAAGGCCAGTTACAGAGGCGATGGCGACAGCAAACAGACCATCCACCTCTAGACTTTACCAGGCCAAGTGGTCTTACTTCCATACCTGGTGTGGGACCAGAGACATCGATCCCAACACTGCCTCTGTTCCAGTGATAGCCGATTTCCTGTTGCACCTGCATCGAGACAAGGAATTCAAGTTAAGCACCATAGAAGGATACCGTTCTGCGTTATCCCGGGTCATGAAGCTGACTTCAGGAATTGATATTGGACATGATATCAACGTTACGGCTTTTATCCAGTCTTTCGCCTTACAGTCCCGCCGGACAAGACAACTATTACCAAAGTGGGACCTTGGAGTTGTACTGAGTGCATTTCTACGCCCACCATTTGAACCGTTACAGTCGGCTACGATCAAGGCACTGTCTTACAAGACAGTCTTCCTAACAGCGTTCGCCCTGGCCACTAGAGTCTCCGAACTTCATGCATTGGAACGCAGCTCCCTGACATGGACCGCAGGTTGGAAAACTATATCCTTTCGTCCGATCCCGGAATTCATTGCCAAGAATGAATCAACACGTCAGGGACCATGTGCTCAAAGACTGTATCAGATCCCAGCACTTATAGACTTCGTAGGACCACTGGAGAACGACAGAGTCTTATGTCCAGTTAGAGCCCTACGATGCTATTTACAGAGAACAGACTCTACGAGAGGATCTAGACGTCTCCTATTTCTATCACTACATCCGGGAGCATCTGCGGACATTACGAAAAATACAGTTGCATCTTGGTTAAGGAAGACGATACACTGGACATACCAACTCGCCATCGATGCTCCTCCCCTATTGTCGAAGGCATCATCTCATGAGATTAGAGCTATTGCTACGTCCTGGCCGCTCTGGAAAAACTTGTCACTGGACGAGATCGTTCAATCCTGTGCATGGACTGTGAACTCTACCTTCGCTGACTATTATCTTAGGGACATGTCTGTACAAACAGACAGGGTGACTACGTTGGGCCCGTTAGCAGCAGCCCAGCGTATAATCCACTAGTTTCCATCAAGAAAAGAGGGGGGAGGCGCCGCTCAAGCAAGCAAGATCCCGACAATTCGGTAAGTATAGAAGACAGACCATGTCAGAGACGAAGGGACTTCAAGGCATCACGATGGCATCTGATTATCTAGCCAAGTATGCGAACATTGGTAGGAACACAGTCCACCTCTCATCGCATTACTTGTAATACCTTGAGCTCCCTACGCTTCTATACGACACGGGAATTATCATGATATTACTAGGCGTATTAGATTTACAAAATCAGAACAGGGCGTGCTCCGCTTAATCCAAAAGCAAGTCACAAGGCCGGCTACCCAACCTCCTCTGTTGGGAGTCTGGCATTAAGTGATAACAGGTGAAGATTTGAGAAATAAACATTAAACATTTATAAATAATGTTGGTGTTTATTATCAAATCAAACCTGTTATCAACGATTGATTTGCCCAACCCATCCTCCCCTCTTTGCTCGGCCTTGACTCAAAACAGGTCTTGCACAGCATGGGAAAAAGAGGAATGGACATGCGCGGAGAGCACGCCACCTGGCGGACGATCGACGCAGCGATCAGGGGAGATAATTTTGTTTGCAGTAGATCTCCAAATGGAGGAATTATGGCATTAAGTGATAACAGGTTTGATTTGATAATAAACACCAACATTATTTATAAATGTTTAATATTTGCAGGATATGTGGTCAGTGCCCTGTAGTTGTGCAGCGTGAAGTTTCTCCACATTTCGCGTATGTTTTCAAGAGTTATGGCTCTTTTTTCTTCAAATCTTTGTGAATTGGAATTTGTAGGGCTGGATCTCGGTTAATATTGTATGGACAAGTATGAAATTTGCATGATATGTGGTCAGTGATCCATACGTGTGCAGCGTGAAGTTTTTCTGCTTTCGGTTATATTTTCAAGAGTTATGGCCCTTTGTTTAAACCCAAGTGAATGGGATATATTTTTTTGTCCAGGCTGGATCTCAGTCCATAACTGATTTAAACCAGGAAAATGGCTATATTATATGCTGTTCTACATTCCAATGCAGACAACATAGGTCCTGAAGTAGGAAATTGCCCCCAAAACAGTGAATTGGGTGCAAAATTCAAAGTTCACTGATCGGTTCATTATTTCATCACAATATACTCCCAAGGAATGTAGGTGTCATAACCAGGTCACATTTTCGGATTTGGCAGAAGCCCTGGCGACCATCTTGCATCGAAGCATCGTATTATCACTTGTTGGTCGATACTTGGAATATGTATTATATGAGGCATGGCAAAACAAGTGACTCAAACAGAATTTTTATAATTATCCAAATTAGGCCTCCACCAGCCAATAAAGAACAGAACAATGGCAGGGCAGTGTCGGATTAAAGCGGAAGGGGGGGGCATACAATTAGATTGCTTCCATCCATACAATTAGATTGCTTCCATCCTGTGTTTTTAGCTCATCTGGGCCGAAGGCCCGATGGGCTTATGTCATGGCCTGACTGTCCGTCGTGCGTCGTCCGTCGTGCGTCGTCCGTCGTGCGTCGTCTGTAAACATCTTCTTCTCTGAAACCGCTTGGCCGATTAAGCTGAAACTTGGCATGCATGTTCCCCCCAATGAGGACACCAGAATTTGTTCATGGGGTGTCGATACGATTTCAAATATGGCTGCCATGGTGGCCATCTTGAATTTGCCATTGAAATCTTGTCATCATTATTTTTCGTTAACTACTTCATGGATCTTTCTCAAATTTGGTACACTGGTTCCCCTTTGGGTCTAGTTGTACAAAATGTGTACTTTAGTCCAATTTGAATATCCAATATGGCCACCAGGCGGCCATCTTGGATTTCCCCATGAAACTTTGTTATCGCGATTTCTCAGGAACTACTTCATGGATCTTTGTCAAATTTGGTACACAGGTTCACCTTGGGGTTTAGTTGTGCAAGATACCTTTTGCGGTCTGATTCAGAAATCCAATATGGCTACCAGGCGGCCATCTTGGATTTCCCGATGAAACATTGTTATCGTGATTTCTCAGGAAGTACTGCGTGGATCTTTCTCAAATTTGGTACACAGGTTTCCCTTGGGGTCTAGTTGTACAACATGTGTACTTTAGTCCAATTTGAATATCCAATATGGCCACCAGGCGGCCATCTTGGATTTCCCCATGAAACTTTGTTATCTTGATTTCTCAGGAACTACTTCATGGATCTTTGTCAAATTTGGTACACAGGTTCACCTTGGGGTTTAGTTGTGCAAGATACCTTTTGTGGTCTGATTCAGAAATTCAATATGGCTACCAGACGGCCATCTTGGATTTCCCGATGAAACATTGTTGTCGTGATTTCTCAGGAACTACTGCATGGATCTTTCTCAAATTTGGTACACCGGTTCCCCTTGGGGTCTAGTTGTGCAAGATACCTTTTCTGCTTCGATTCGAAAATCCAATATGGCCGCCAGGCGTCCATCTTGGATTTCCCCATGAAACATTGTTATCTTGATTTCTCAGGAAGCACTGCATGGATTTTTCTCAAATTTGGTACACAGGTTTCCCTTGGGGTCTAGTTGTACAACATGTGTACTTTAGTCCAATTTGAATAACCAATATGGCCACCAGGCGGCCATCTTGGATTTCCCCATGAAACTTCGTTATCGCGATTTCTCAGGAACTACTTCATGGATCTTTCTCAAATTTGGTACACAGGTTCCCCTTGGGGTCTAATGCAAGATACCTTTTGTGGTCTGATTCAGAAATCCAATATGGCTACCAGGCGGCCATCTTGTATTTCCCGATGAAACATTGCTGTCGCGATTTCTCAGGAACTACTGCATGGATCTTTCTCAAATTTGGTACACCGTTTCCCCTTGGGGTCTAGTTGTGCAAGATACCTTTTCTGCTTCGATTCGAATATCCAATATGGCCACCAGGCGGCCATCTTTGATTTCCCCATGAAACATTGTTATCGTGATTTAATTCTCAGGAAGTACTACATGGATCTTCCTCAAATTTGGTACACAGGTTCCCCTTGGGGTCTAGTACACAACATGTGTACTTTAGTCCAATTTGAATATCCAATATGGCCACCAGGCGGCCATCTTGGATTTCCCTATGAAACTTCGTTATCGTGATTTCTCAGGAAGTACTGCATGGATCTTCCTCAAATTTGGTACACAGGTTCCCCTTGGGGTCTAGTTGTGCAAGATACCTTTTCTGGTCCGATTCGAAAATCCAATATGGCCACCAGGCGGCCATGTTGAATTTCCCCATGAAATTTTGTTATCGTGAATTTTCAGGAAATTACTGCATGGATCTTTGGTACAGGTTATCCTTGTGGTCCAGTTGTGCAAGATACCTTTTTTGCTCCATTTCGAAAATCCAATATGGCTGCATCTTGAATTTCCCATGAAACTTTGTTATCATGAAATCTTTGGAAATTACTGCATGGATCATTTAGTGTTCAGTGGTGACAACACAAGTTAGAAACTCATCTATTGCAGTTCTTTAGTAAAAATTTCTCACAGCTACTTTCTCAAGTTACAGCCAGATGAGCTACAGTGCCGTGGCACTATCTTTTTTCAACCAATCAGAATTTTATCTTGCATTCAGCCCTTCCCAATCAGGAAAACAAACATGGCAGCACAAACATGTGCTCAACGATGTTAGACAATGTTTCAAACTGATCCCTTGGAGGAGTTGAAGGGTAATTTGACCAATAAAGATTGAATAAACGTTTTTCAGGATTAGAGAAGGATGCTTGTACAGAGTAAGTCATCCTACAGAAAGTGAAAAATGCAGTTGAAGCCGATATTTCGGGCATGGCGCTCTGCTTCCAAAGATGAGGGCAGCATGGTGCTGATTTTTGGGGCATGGCGCTGGATTTCTGGGGCATGGCGCTGCGCCACGCCAAATAATGCTAGTGAGGGGTCTGGAGACATGATGTGTCATGTACCAAAATGTAGGTCAAGGCCGAACATCAAGGCCACTGTGACCCCCAAAATCATGAGATTTATAAAAATCATGAATTTTTTTGTGTCCATTGATACATTGAGGGAAGACGATGTGTCGTGTACCAAAATTTAGGTCAAGGTCAAAGGTCAATGTCACTGTGACCCCAAAATCAGGAATTCACTACAAGTCACATTTTCATATGCCTGTCGAAGATGAGGTCATGTAATGCGATGTTGCGTTCTATCCATTCATCCATTAACATTTGTTGTCCATGCAATATCTCTAGTTTCAAGGCATGGATTGGTACCAAACTTTGAGTATACCTTACTCGCAGGGCAAAGAGGAGCCATACATCAATCTATCAAAGGTCAAGGTCACAGTCCTCCAAAACTGAATCAAGTATAAGATGTGATATATGTTACATTCTCAGAAGCACAAAATTGTAAACCTTTCTCTGGATTGCTAGCTACCAATTGCAATCAAGGCTATTAAACAAATTTGAAATTTGGACCAATATAATTCCAGATATACAGGCGTATATTGAAGCCCCTTGGGCTCTTGTTAATCTGGGCGCCCTTTCAGTTTCGCCGAGCACAGCGAGTCGAAAAAACTTTGGCCAGGGGTCTGGGGCCCGCCTCCGCAGGGGTCAGACGCATTTCCAGACAATAAATTTCCATATGAGATTGTCAATTTTTATAAAAAAATTGTCAAAAATGTTATATTACATCCCAATTTTCATGAGAAAAAAAAAAAATTATATTATCATTATCATGAGAAAATGAGTTTTTTTTTGCAGATTTAGACTTTTGAGAAGATATTCTATGAATTCCGTGAGATTTCTAAACTCTTCCGTAAGACCGGGAGGTTAGTAGTCATATTTCTTGATACTCGCGGAAATCCCGCAACTGAAAACCCAATCTAGCCCCAGAACTCACTTTAGCTGCGAAAACTGCTCATTCTGCCAATACGGATATAGCCGAATGTGAGATTGCTGAAAACCTGGCGATCTCTGCACTGGTGACATAGACCAAGGGGAGACAACTCCCAAAGAACATGACTTAGGAACATGAAATTACCGGGATCGGTCCGTGGACCTTTCTGAATAAAACGGCCTATTCCCCCGCACGTTGTCTTCACAAGCTCAGCAGTTCTCTTCTGAATGTGGACACAGCTGGCGCTTTTCGGATTATGAGAACTCCCGGTTGTCGGTGGCTGACCACGAGGCAGTTTCGTCTGCTTTCTTCATGGGAAGTAGAAGTTAGCCAAGTTGACATGGCTTCGTACGTTCCTACTACGCCATGATTCCTCTCATTGAACTTACATGTACACTCCGGGATCACACGGCTCCAGGAGTCGTTCGGCTCTATCCGGCAATAAATCAACCCCTCCCAACTCTCTGTCTATTGTTTTTATCGAGTTCGGCAATCAGTTTGATTGCCGTGAAGAGCTTCGTCTGTCTGCAATCAATCTTCAAACATCAACGGTCGTTTGAATTCCTTGTCTCTGCCGCCATGTTATTCATACGGGTCACGTGATCGGCACGCTAACAACATGGCGGCCGAGACAAGGAATTCAAACGACCGTTGATGTTTGAAGATTGATTGCAGACGGACGAGCTCTTCACGGCAATCAAACTGATTGCCGAACTCGATAAAAACAATAGACAGAGAGTTGGGAGGGGTTGATTTATTGCCGGATAGAGCCGAACGACTCCTGGAGCCGTGTGATCCCGGAGTGTACATGTAAGTTCAATGAGAGGAATCATGGCGTAGTAGGAACGTACGAAGCCCAATCTCGAAACCAGAGCTATCCGGTCCTGTCCTCCCTACTATGCTCTGGGAGGGCGCTCGGCAGTACGATCGGTCATTGGATAGAACACAAAACCCTAGAATTTAGAACATAACGAGAGCGTATCTGTGGGGATCAAGCCGACGTCCCCACGTCATGAATGTTACGAGCGCGTCTGAAAGATGACGTAGCCTACTAGAATTCTTTATGCATTCTTGCGAAACATTTTTTTATTCTGACGTCATGACGTTATGACACTGGCCATGAAAATGACTCATGACTGACGTTCTATAAAGAATAGGATATGTTCCAAATATGGAACCGGAAGGGGCCACGTGAAAGAATTTTTCAATGTATTATGGGACCAATTTTCAGCGACCGTCGTCCCAGGGGTTCGTCGGAGCGGCCAATTTTCCAGCGGAGAGCGACCCCTGGTGGCGAGGTTGTACGAAGCCATGTCAACTTGGCTAAGTAGAAGTCTGCTCGAATCAACCTCGCCACCAGGGGTTGCTGCGCAAACACCTTGATCCACGCGGCCCGCAAGACGATAACTTCCGGCTAGCATTCAGCGTAGTTAAAGTTATCATTTCCCCATCAAGTTATCAAGTGAAGTTCATATGAATCGGGTTGGTGAATATAACACGGCGGCTCGCATTGGTAATTTACGTCTTGATTTCGCCGCTTCATTTTTGAAGTGACAAACGCAAACGTGAGTAAACCATCTCAAAATTAAATACAAAACCGTAAATTTGCTGCATAATAAACTAAAATACCTGAATTTTTTTGTCATAATTTGGGCGTTTTTCGTTTCCTAATTTGGGCCTGTATCTGCCCCTGGAATCGTCACACTCTTTTACCGTGCCTATGTTTTTGGAGAACGCGGTCAAACAAAAAAGACCCGCGATCTTTAAAATGTTTGGCGGAAGTAACATTTCTGAACATGCGTCAAAAAAAATTGTAGGCGTGCCTGTGTCATCGCGTCGATGATTTCGGAATTTCGTTGACGATGGGACACAGTAGCCTACAAGACTCTTACAAGACGTTAGAGGGATCTATAAGAATACATGCCATTATTGTACAAACCCGTGCTTGGGATAATAGATTGGTCAGATTTATGTAGCGACGCATTTTATTTTGTTAAAGACACGTTAATTTAATCTCTCCACTCGACTGATTTATTTCTGACTGCGTCAACGAAAATTACAGGTGCGTTTGCCGATTTGGTGGACGTGTGTGTAAACTTTCCAGTCGAGTTTTTGTTTTGACGCGAGTCATACGCATTTCTCTATCGGAGTTATGAATTATACTTGTATTTATGTTTTGTTTTATCTCGTTTAAAGTCTTCAAGTCTTTTCTGAGCTGTACTGTATCTTTTCATAGTGGCTTGAAGGGAACATCAAGGCAGGGGCTTTTTAGTTGGCTCAGCCAAATCAGACTCCATGATGGGGGGATATCCTTTCATGTTGCTGTGGTCTAGCCAGTGGTTGCTGTGGTCTAGCCAGTGGGGCACCATAATTTGGGCTATATATATCGACTGGCCTTTGAGATCAACTTTGGAGTAAATAGAGACGATGATCCTATCCCCCGTCCCTGACCACAAGCGGATTAGTCCACATGTGGGTGTGATGTCATAATGTTATTAAATATTCATGACATGGGCGCACTGAACACCAAGTAGGATCCTATAGCGACATATACGATTGGGAAACCTCGATAGGATGTTATTTATTAAGATTGAGATGCATGTATGAGACTTTTCAGAGAATGAGACTTTAGAAGCTGAAATTAAAACATCATCTTTTATCAGTCTGGAAATGTCACCTTCAAGTTTGTTTTGCTCTGTTTGATTTTAAAGCTGGTAATGGGCCAATAAAGCTTGTAATATGAGGTATATTTTTATGATCTCTAATTTTCAGTCAAATTCTGGTACATATGAAATTCTGGGTGTTTTGTTGGATTGGGTGTCTGATCTTCATCTTCGTCAAGCAGTGACTGACCAACCAACTAAACCACTGGAGGGAAGAGCAGGAATGGAACGAATCCATGATAAATGTCTCAAGGTTTGATCATCTTCTTTGTATGCTTTACAATTGTCATCATATTAGCAAACTTTAATCCATTTATCTCTAAATTGAACCCTGTTCTTCTGTTCCTGCCATTGAACTTCTTCATTTTGAGGGAGATACGGAATCCTGCTCTGACTGTCTATGTGTAAGTGTGTTTGCCCATCATATTTGATTGCAAGATAATTTGAAGATGCCAAATATGCTCTGAAATCCAAAGAGCTGGTTCATAAATCAGAACAAACGTAATATCTGTATTAGTATTATTAGTAGTATGAGAAGCATGTTAACTAGAAGTGTTTATCCTTAGATTTAGAGTAGCTACATGTAGAATGCATTGTTCACTGCCTCCCTATAACTTGTGATGTGACATAGATGTGAAGTACAGTTGCATGAGTCATGTTCATGCAGATTCAAACAATCAAGCAATGTATCATGCAGGGTGTTAGCCAGAATTCAGAAAGTGCCCGTCCAACCGCTCCTGTCGCTGTCATCCGCCATTAGCAAGGCGCTATGCCAGTGGTGATTGATAGCGTCTCGCGTTCTCTTGCGCGAGTTCATTCGCGAATCGGGAGCCCTCGGGTATGAGCGATGGAGCGGTATTAAACACCATCAACATGGAGCACGAGTTGGGGCAAATTTTACGCACGTTATCCATGCTGCCCGACCAGCGGAGACGTGAAACAAGCCAACGATGTTAATAATGAAACGAAGATTTAGCTTACGCTGATTAAAAGGACTATTTGAGTATATTGCCCGTCTATTTTATTGAATTTATCTGATTATTCCGCTCGTCACGAGTTCTCGCCTGCCCGTCATTTTCAGTCGTTTGAAAAAGTCACCCGTCCAAATTGAGGGGCGGGCCGGTCACTAGCTAAGTCACTGGCATCATGGAAGATGAGCTCATGCTGGAATTCAAATAGTCAGCCTATGGGGAGTCTATGATGTGCATAATTATTTTCATCCATGATCCTACTCGGGTCGAATGTGCATCTCTGCTGAGACTGTGCCAGAGTCCAGTTGTGAAGGCAGTTTGACGAGTGCCAGTGCCATCTAACCTAATGTTACATGCTTTTAGTTGAGTGAGTTAGTGAGTGAGTATGATTTAATGTCGCTTTTAACGTCATATCACAACATTAGGCCCTATTCCTTTTCACACACGGGAACCCTCATAGTGGGCGCTTTGCTTCTGGTAGTATGTGATATCATTATTTGTGATATTTCATGATTTAGATATTCATTAGTGTTTGTTTGGTTTTGTGTTATTTCAACATGTGTGTTATTTGCCTTTCTAGATTTTACCCAGTTTGGCTGAAGTTCTGCGAGATTTACCTGTTGGGAACAGTAGGATTTACCTCCCTTGTCTGCAGTTTATCTACTGGTCTTTACTCAACTTGGAGCAGTCCCAGAACCCACAGGTACTCAGTTCTCTGGAATTGATTTTTATAGGGGGGACATTTTCTTACTCCAAAATATTGGTGGTATCAATTTGACTGGAACAAAGAATTTATGAAAGGTTGTGAAAACATATGGGAGATCATAATCTAGCTCAACTGTTGTATAACTATTTGTTTTCAATGTTTTGGTCTCAAATTTGTTTTAATATAGAAATCGAGCCTTTCATCGACCTTACGTAGACTTGGAGAGGAATTATACAAGCCGCGTACTGTCCGCTTTTCTGACGAAGATAGAAGTCTCCAGCCAACAGCCATCTCACCGACAAGGGGAGACAAGCCCAAAGAAGGAATATTCTTCCGGGGTTCTGACCTCCACACCAGATTTTTGTCAGCATTAATAATATTGAAAACTTTAACACAAGGTACATACTTACCCAGAGATGCCTGAATCCATGGATGTCTATTATGATGTCTGCATATGCCTTGATTACATCATGCAAGAAATCAATATTAACATAGTTGTATATCGTGTTATATAATCAATATTAACATAGTTGTATATCGTGTTATATACGGTAAATATCCCAATAATGCAATCACCCTACTATTAACCAATCAATCACCCCCACCTCTTCCACATTTTGCCTTCAGTTTTGATCATTCTAATCAATTTGATCACCACCTAAATTTTAGGAGAAACTCTATAGATAAGATTCTGTTTGATCACCCCACAATTTTGGTGTAAAAGAGTGAATTTCCTATGAATTAAATATTAGAGTTTTTACCATATATGATAATTTTATTTCTTCACAATAAAATAGACTCCTGTATATTCTGTAACTTGATGTATGATTTATATTCTACAATGAATGACTTTCAAGATCTTGACATCACTGACATATTTTTTCCTTTATCTGTTAATTTAAGCCGATGTGCTGGCCCATGTGTTTGATGTATTGAGGAATGAGCTGAAGTCTGACACTGGTAAAGAGTTGTTCCTGTATTACCAGGCCACACCCATCATCCTCCCTTACCTCCGACCCATCAATAAGGTTAGTTGATTGAGGCGAAAGAGGAATAAAGTTCACTAAACACCGAGCAGATATTTTTTCTAAATGTATATTTTCTCAATACTCAGCATTTGGCACAATAAGCCAAAACAGTTCAACATCAATAACTACTGTACAGATTGTCATGGTAACAGTTTATAGCAGTTGACAGACTGCTGTGATCCAAAGGCCCTGTTTTTCCACTACTGGCAGTTCACAAATTTATAGTTCAAGCTCACAGTTGAGAGTTGAGTTGTCGCAGATGATAGTAACGGCTGAGTAACAGTCACAGAATATGGGAATAGTTGAGTAACAGTCACAGTTCTGCAAGGAAAGATATGAATCCTTATAGCATATAACATGGCAGTGTGAATAACGTCACAGGACATACGAAGTAGGGTAGGCATTAGGACTCCAACGCTCACTGAACTCTTGGAAATCCCCCTGCCCCAAGTTGAAATCCTGCCTATATTAAGATGGGCACAGCCCAAGTCAGAATCACCAGTAATTTTCATCAAAAATCACCAGAAATTATCATCAAAAGTAGGTCAGCTCAGAACTTGCTGGTAACAGTCCCCTAATGCACCTTCATGCAAAAAATCAAGGTTCTAATGTCAACGGTTCTCCTTATTTTGCCCACAAATGGATTCGGATGGACTGACTCACTCACTCACTTCCCTACTTCGTAGGAAAATAAAGTAATTTCAGATGAAGCCGAGAATACATGCATTGCATCTTAAAGCGACATCTAAGAACTATGGCAAGCCAAAGTGCTTTTTATTCCGAATTTCCGATATCGGAAATTGAATTCCCAATATCGAAAATTCTAATTTCCTATATCAGAAATTATTGGGAATTGACAATTTCCGATATCGGAAATAGAATTAGAATTAGAATTAGAAATAGAATTTCCGATATCGGGAATTCAATTTTCGAAATCGAAAATAGAATTTCCCATATCGGAAATTGTCACTGAATTTCCGATATCGTAAATGAAAGCTCTGGAAGCTTTACGAAAACTAGAATTGCAATTTCCAATATCGGAAATTGTCTCCGAATTTCCGATATCGGAAATTGCAATTCTCGATATTGGAAATTCAATTTCCGATATCGAAAATTCTAATTTCCGATATCCGGAATTGCAATTTCCGATATCGAAAATTGAATTTCCGATATTGAGAATTCAATTTCTGATATCGGAAATTGAAGTACATGAATTTCCGATATTGGAAATTTTAATTCCGATACTGGAAATTTTAATTCCGATATCGGGAATTTCAATTCCGATATCGGGAATTCAATTTCCGATATCGAAAATTCCTGAATAAAATGCACTTTGGCTTGCCATGAAGAACAGTACTGGTATATTAAATCTCCATTCCATGAAATCTGCACTTAGCTTAACCGTTTACTCATTACATTTGGTTAATGCTATTAAAGAATAATTAGATATCCACCATATTAACTGAATACATCCAATCCATAGTCCTGCCTGTAGGATATTACACAATCCTTAGAAATCTGGTTTAGAAATTTATGTTCCAATTAAATTAAATACAATTCTTGGCTATTCCTTAGCTTCACAATAATTAATCGCATGATAGATCAACAATAGATTTTAACCAGTTAAACTCTGAAACCAATCACAATAATGATATAGATTTCATCTGAATGTATTCAATTATTGTCCACTGAATCGAATCAATTGTCAATTTCAATGTCATATCCCTCACGTGGGGGGAGGGGTCGGGGAGCAGATCAGCAGACTATATTTTGTTTACACACTGGACCAAATCCAACATTAAATCAAACTGAACTTCATAACAGTTCATAATACATATCTAGAATATTCCAGATTTTTACTAATTCGAATATATGCGCCCCGAGACTGATGCACTTTACAAGATCAGAGAACCAATGGTGGTAAACACAACATCCATCGCAGTAACTTTACTTCTACATGTTCATGATCCGATTATTTCACAAACTGAATTTGAACCTAATTCCCTGATATAGACACCATAATCCATAAAATGTTTGCTAGTTTACCTGAAGAGTGGATCTCCGCTGTGCTTCCAAAGAAAACAGTCAATTTTGATGAACACATTTCTCTGCAGCGCTGAATAGTTTGAACAGCTGAGACACTACATGAGCAGGTGATATCCGGTGACGTCATTTTACACAGGAGCAACCATTGATTTGCAGGGGCGGTCCTTACCTGCTGTACGTTAGCAAAATACTACAAGCTAGTGTCGAATCTGTCAATCTGTAGTCGGCACTATTCCTAACATTGATAATACAAACTGGAGCTGGTACATGTATAGACCTTGACAGCTGAATGTTCAGGGGTTTTTCTACCTTCTGTTTAATGGAAGTCAGCCAGTATATCCCATAGAACCAACAATTTTATGCAAATGAGCATTTATATCGATTGAGATTGAATAATGCACTTTAGTATATCCCTCAAAACTGCCGACAACAGCTAAGATTTCAGCTATCTGACAGAAAATCTCAAATTTACACCTGATTTTCATCATACCTAAACTTGAGATTTGAGTTTTTTTCCTATGTTTTAACATAAGATTTCGGCACTTATCTTTGTTGCCAGAAATCAGCATGGCGAAGATTTGATTTTTATACGCCCGCCAAAAGGCGGACGTATTATGTGATGGCGGTTTCCGTCCGTCTGTCCGTCCCCTGTGTCCGGTCTATATCTGAGACAGTTTTCTATCTACAGTTCTAATTTTTGGTGAGTGCATACCCTACGGGGAGACGATGTATCGCGTACCAAAATGAAGGTCGAGGTCAGAGGTTAAAGGTCACTGGCCTAAAAAACAGGAAATCACTGAAGTGTTCGTGTCCGGTCTATATCTGTGAACGTTTTCTATCCACAGTTGCAATTTTTTGTGAGTGGATACGCTAGGTGGAGACGATGTGTCGTGTACCAAAATTGAGGTCGAGGTCAGAGGTCAAAGGTCACTGTTGCCTAAAATTAGGAAATCATTGATCATTGACAGTTTTGTATCTAGAGTTCTAATTTTTGGTGAGTGGATGCCCTAGGGGGGGGAACGATGTGTTGCATACCAAATGTAGGTCGAGGTCAGAGGTCAAAGGTCAGTGTGACATAAAAATCAGGAAATCATTAAAAATTACTAATTTTTGGTGAGTGAATTCAATAGGGGGAAATAAAGTATCACATACCAAAATATAGGTCAAGGTCGAAGGTCAAAGGTCACTGTGACCCAAAAATCAGGAAATTATGAAAAATAACATTTTTTTGTGTCAGTAGATACATTAGGGGGAAACAGTGTGTAACATACCAAAATGTAGGTCAAGGTCAAAGGTCAAGGTTACTGTGACCCCCAAATCGTGAAATTGTTAAAAATCATGATTTTTTGTGTCCATTGAGAAATTACAGGGAGATGGTTTGTCATGTACCAAAATTTAGGTCAAGGTCAACAGTCAAGATCACTGTGACTCCAGAATCAAGAAATCTTTGAAAATTACTTTTTTTTGTGTCAGTAGATACATGATGTGTCATGTACCAAAATGTAGATTTTTTTTGTGTCCATTGATACATTGATGGAAGATGATGTGTCATGTACCAGAATTTAGATCCAGGTCAAAACTCAAGGTCACTGTGACCCCAAAATCAGGAAATCATTAAGTCACATTTTCATATGCCTGTCGAAGACGAGGTCATGTAATGCGATGTTGCATTCTGTCCATTCATCCATTAACATTTGTTGTCCATGCAATATCTCTAGTTTCAAGGTATGGAATGGTATCAAATACCTTACTCGCATGGCGAAGAGGAGCCATACATTAATTTGTCAAAGGTCAAGGTCACAGTCCCCCAAAACTGAATCAAGTTTAGCGGACTATATGTGTTAGGTTGGAATATTCAGAGATTTCTCCCCTACATGTATATGGCATTTGTCCTGTGGAGTTGTCTCCCATGTTTGAAACAGCTACATTTAGTTAAACTGTTCTCCATACATTTACTAATTTAACGGGGAAAGGGGTCCTTTATGAACTTTATACCTGTTTATCAACTCAAGAACAAAGGTTTACTTCATCACTTTCTTCTTCCTTCATGAAAAATTCTCTCGTCTGACAGAAATACATTTGCAAGAAAACTACTAATTTATTGCCCAAACCGACACCTGCTTTGATTTATGCCTTAATCCCCGCCAGGAATCTACAATACAAACGTTAAACGCCAGTTTAAAACAAAAGTTATCTCCCCTGGGGAGGTATCCTCCCCAGGGAGTCATCTCCCTTTAGGGGAGCTCCCCCTGCTCTCTCCTGGGGAGTTATCCTCCCCAGAGAGTAGTCTCCCTTTAGGGGAGCTCTCCTGCTCAGCCTGGATATAAAAGCCAGCCCCCAGTATACTCTTCCTCTTTCTCGTTTGTACCTCCAGTGGTGCATGTCAGGGAGTTTGGTTGCAATACATGTTGTTGTTGTCATACAAGTTGTTGTTGTTCAAAGTTTATTTTCGAAATATTTTCTTTCGTAAATAATGTCTTGAGTATTCTGTTCCCATTCCTTCAATTTCTTGCCATGTGTGTGGGCGAGTTTCGACACGCTTGACGCCCACACACGTTGTTTCGCGTGTAAAGATAAATTATGCTATCGAAATAACACATGGGTGAATTTTTGGGATTCTTGTACTTGGAAAAATTATGCTTATGCACGTAGGTCTTGCCTACTGCATGCTACTGAAAACCTCGATCTATCGGAGGTCGATAGACGCGTTTTTGAAATTGTCTTAGTGAACGACATTAAAATTATAGGGGTTCCGTTTTGGATTTGCACTCCTAAAATGGAAAAGTCCGGCACATTCTTCTGTGTCTGGTAATATTTCCCGTAGTGGACCGTCCTATGGGGAGTTAGCCAGAATGTACTTGAAAGTCTAGCTTTCTCTGGTATAGCATTGTCGGGGAAACCGGTTTCTTTGTTCAGTCAGACAATGGCCAGGTCATGGCGGTCGGATCACTCCATTGTCCCCGTCGGACAAAAGAATTTGATCTCACCGCGTGTACTTCGCCGACTCCTTTGTCATTTGGTCATTCTCTGGCTGTTTCTTACATTAGGAATAAAAATCGTTCTGTATCTCCTTTACGATTTAAATCTTCCACTGCTATTTTATCTAAAGAAAACCGCCTCTCATTTTATGGAAGGGCGTTTCTTCTCGGCTTTGAATGTTCGCATTACGGATTTTCGACCTCCATTTGCGACGTATATTGACTCATCCCGTGTTTCGGATCATCGCGTTTGTGTTTACAGCTGCTTGGCAGAATGTTTACAGTGTCGGACCGAAGGTAAAAGTTTTGTCTTCACGGAATAAAAATGCTTCAAAGTATTATGACTTCTGATAATTACAGGCTGCAGAGTAAAAGTTTGCAGTCTGTCATTTGTTCTTGTGTTGCCGACTTTTTCCAATTGTGGGAGTTTTTCTTCTGTGCATGCAGTTCGTTTGCTCCTACCAGAATTTAGTCTCTTGTTTTTATCAAGTGTTATAATTTCCGTTTATTGGATATCATTGTGATAAAAAGAAAACAAGAGGAAACTTGCAGAGTTTTTTCTCTGTCTTTGTGTTTACGTGTTGTTGTTGTTGCGTTTGTCTTCGTCATTACAAGCCAAAAGCTATACACTATGGCTCTTTGTTAAATATTAATGAGCTATCTTATTACTCTCTTTGTGTAATCAAGGGTGTGTTGAACAACAATAGAGATCACGAGATGTTTATTAAGAAATTGTGCTATTCTTTGGATCACATTTTTCTGTTAGTAAATATTGCATTGTGATGTATTCATTTGTCACATCCAAATTTTCCCATCGCTGTATTGAATTAGATGTACAATTCAAATTGGGTTGAGCTTTAATCTTATTTTCTTTTTCTGAGAAATTATTATTATTAGCTTGAGGTTTATTTCTCCGAGAAGTCTTTAGAATTGCTCTCGTTCGACACGTGGGGTATTTATTTATCTTTACCCGGTCCGTGGTCGGGTTGGATCAGGCCTGAAGTTTCTCAATCATCGTAAGTCTGTTCCATCCGGCGGTCTTCTTGTTCTTTGTAAGTTACTTGCGTCCGAGTAGGTTATCGGATACAGCCTTGTAAGAAGAACCACAGACTGCTCTTTAGCAATATTTTTCTCCTAGATAGCCTCGTCCAAACATCTTTTGGTCTACAGCATTTATTTCATCTTTATCTTTATTAAGGTAAGACAGCCGGGCGCTTCCGATTGCACCACGGAGATTAAGCTGAGCTTGTCTATTTAAAAACCGGATAATTTATTCTATTCCATTTGAGGTTTTATGTGCAGTGGACCTCTAATAAGGGAGCGAGTCTAGTTTGAACATTGTTTTGGTTGGTCAATTCAATTTGTGACATTTAAGACCTTTTAGTTCATCTACCGGCGGGAGACATCAACATGTTGGCTCTCTTCGGGGAATTTTTAATCTTATTTAAGATCTTCCTAGTTTACGCGGAAGTTTCTTTGTGTTGATTGTCAGGGAGGTTACTTCCTCGGAGTAACGCTCTCGTTTAACGCTGGGAACAATGATGGTGTTCATCTCCTAGATGCATTTTAAATCTCATTACAAGTCTCGCAGACTACGACTGTTTTGTTTCGTACTCCACTGTGAAATTTTCCAGTTTTGACTACAGTTTTCAGATTCATCTTCACTAACGTCGTTCCTGTTCCCCTCAACGTCGTTTCTCGTACATTTCTAAGGTTTTACCCTGCTCTTTCGTGAGCGTATATGTACAATAAATTTGAACTGATTTGTAAGATTTTGGGAAAATCACTACGCCGTTTTTTAAGCAACGCCATTCGCGTTTCGCATTACGTCGTTTTTCTCATACAGCTAATAGGACGATTCGGCGATGCGTCTTTATCGCGGGTTTACCCCCATCGCTTGGACCGTTCACATCGCGGTTTACTTACGGTGGTGCCCCTTGTGGTTCGATCACAGGAAGTTCATTTTTCAACTCTTGTTATTCAAGCACGGAGAGAAAGTAAGTCTCATGCTTCATTCAAATTGATGAAAGCCTTATGGTTACAGAGTGTGACACTTTGTAGCTTGTGCTGTCAAGTTTATGGCCAGTTTTGTTGCTCTTCCTGTGGTCGAATTATGGGGGTATTACTGTGGGTTCGTCGTTACTTTGGGGACAGTTTTTTAGTCTCTCTCCTTCAAGTGCTTCGTCCCGTATAGACCGTTGGACCAGTTTTAGACGTGGGCATTAGTTGTTTGGTCATCAACTAGTAGGACTTGTCATTTTCTATGCAGGACCTTAATCATTATGGTCGCATTCTACTTCGGTCACTGCAGTGCCTTCTGTCTTATTACAGACGTCATCCCTCAATCCATTAGGCGGGTATTGACCTCTCTATTTCCACCTCTGTGTTTGGGTGGCAGTCCCCCCACATCGTCATGTGGGGTGTTCATTTCCGGCTGATAGTCTAGGTGGGATGCCAGACTTCACATAATTTAAAAAAAAAAATAAATAAAAAAATAAAGACGATGTTTTTCAACCCCAGTCGGTCTTTTACATCGCAGCTATCAAGCGAAATGGGCCTATTTCGTCTCCTGGTGCCGAGAACGTGATGCCAATCCCGATTCTGCCTCTGTTTCCTTAGTAGCTGACTTCCTTCTTCATATCCATCGTGACAAGAAGTTTCAAATTAGTACCATTGAGGGGTATCGGTCTGCCTTGGCTAGGGTTTTACGTCTTTCTGCCGGCATCGACATTAGTTTAAGCGACAATATCTCTGCGCTCATTCGGGCTTTCGCGCTACAGTCTCGCCGTACTCGACAGCTGTTACCGAAATGGGATATTGGTGTGGTTCTGTGTGCACTGATTCGTCCGCCCTTTGAATCCTTAGAGTCCGCCTCTATTAAAGCTGTGGCCTACAAGACTGCTTTTCTGGCGGCTTTTGCTTTGGCGTCTAGAGTGTCTGAACTTCATGCTCTTGAGAGATCATCTATGACCTGGAACGGCGGATTGGTCTCTTGTATCGTTTCGACCTATTCCTGAGTTCATCGCCAAAATGAGTCTGTTCGCTTAGGTCCGTGTGCGCATCGTTTGTACTCCATCCCTGCGTTATCAGACTTTGTACATGGCCTTGAAGACGACCTTCTGTTATGCCCTGTTCGAGCCATACACCACTATCTCACTCGTACCGATCCCGGTCGGGGCTCGCGTCGTCCGTTATTCTTGTCCCTTCGTCCTTCGGCGGTACGTGACATTACTAAGAATACCATCGCTTCGTGGTTAAAGAAAACCATTAAGTGGTCATATCAATTGGCCATTGATGCTCCCCCGCTACTGTCTACCGCTTCTTCTCATGAAATTCGTACCATCGCTACGTCATGGCCGTTATGGAAGAACTTATCCCTCAATGAAATTGTTCAGGCTTGTGCTTGGACGGCAAATTCCACGTTCACTAACTTCTATCTGAGAGACATGTCAGTGCAATCAGATAGAGTGACCACGCTTGGGCCATTGGTGGCTGCCCAGCACGTGGTCAAGTAACTTTTCAAAAAGAGGGGGGGGG
Organism: Hanleya hanleyi; assembly: GCA_036873755.1. Taxonomy (NCBI): domain Eukaryota; kingdom Metazoa; phylum Mollusca; class Polyplacophora; order Lepidopleurida; family Hanleyidae; genus Hanleya; species Hanleya hanleyi. The sequence continues at coordinate 73,765 of JAVTVY010018547.1, forward strand.
GCGGCATTTTGTTTCATCGCAGCAAGTCTGCCAGCTTGCTGTATCATCTCATCTCATCTCTCAGTCATTTCATATGTCCACATACTAAATGATCACCAGAGAAGAAGTAATAGCTCAGATTGCCAATCACAGACTCTCAAGTCAACAATCAAGCCTGACACAATGGTGAGTTTTATTCTTTGCCTTTACTGCGATTCTGCTTGTGTCATTTCAGGTTAGAGCTATGATGAGATCATATCAACTTTGTCTCCTGGCAGTCAACTCACAGTTTCAACGCAAGATCTGACACTTTGTGAGTATTAATAATGTAATTATTTTCAGGTCACCAGTGTCAGAAACAGTAAAGTACAGATAGTTGACAAAGACACAGAGTAGACTCAGAGGTTCCGCTGTCAACTCTCAACAGTCCAATCTGCATCAAGGATTAAAGTACACAGAGTTGGATATAAAGCGGAATGTGGACTGACTATGGGGTCAGGTGGTTCAAAGCGTCAGGTTTGGTACGATGGCGTTCCTTATACCCAACTCATACCTGATTACTTCCGGATTCTTGGGCTCGGGTCCTCGTAGTCATTATGGCAGTAATTTCTCGCACCACTACCACTATCACAGAATAAGACACCTTGTATGCTAGATTGGCGACAGCACTCTTCCCAATTCATACACGCTGCCCTCCAAGTGCTCATTCCTGGCAAGATTCCATGAGTCCCTGTACGGAGGGTAACTGTGCTCCACATCCAAGACCACAGCTACTTGCATGGAGACATGCAACAAGATAAGTAGCCACTTACTTATATTCATGATTACCTTTCTGCGTTTCTGGCCAGGGTTTTCTTGTTGAATATTATTGTGTCTTGTTTGTAATTATCTCTCCTACATGCTTACTCCCGATCTCATGGTGCTCAGGTACCCGGGTTACTGTGGTGGTAAATTGATCACCACAACCATGATCACAGCTTCATGGATGACATTCAAAGATAAGTAACTTCTATTACTACTCCATAATTAACCACTGCATCACCGTCCAGGGTTCTTTTTGTTGAGAATTATGATCATATCTGTGTTCTTTTTAGGTCACCTATGAAAAGTAATAGATCAGTTGGCCATCCGCCATCTCTCAAGTTATCTTTTAAAGCTTGCCACAATTATGATTTTAATCTTTGTCTTTACTGCAGATTTGTTTGTGTCATTTCAGGTTAAAGCTTTGATTTCTTCTTCCAGATCATCTCAGCTGAGTCATCTGCGTCCATCCTAGGGGGTCCAGTGTCAGCAACATGGACTAAACCACAGAGGATTGATGAAGACGTAGACTCAGAAGCTCCGCTATCAACTCTTAACAGTACAGTATCAGCATCAAGGGCTAAAGTACACAGAGTTGGATATAAAGCGGAATGTGGACAGACTATGGGGTCAGGTGGTTCTAAGCGTCAGGTTTGGTACGATGGCGTTCCTTATACCCAACTCATACCTGATTACTTCCGGATTCTTGGGCTCGGGTCCCTGTAGTCATTATGGCAGTAATTTCTCGCACCACTACCACTATCACAGAATAAGACACCTTGTATGCTACATTGGAGACAGTACTCTTCCCAACTCATACACGCTGCCCTCCAAGTGCTCATTCCTGGCAAGATTCCATGAGTCCCTGTACGGAGGGTATCTTTGTGTTCCACATCCAAGACCACAGCTACTTGCATGGAGACATGCAACAAGATAAGTAGCCACTTACTTATATTCATGATTACCTTTCTGCGTTTCTAGCCAAGGTTTCTTGTTGAATATTATTGTGTCTTGTATGTGATTATCTCAGCGGATATTCAGCCTGCCATTGCAAATTCTTCAAGGCCGAGGTTCCCACCTCCATATGTTGGTAGTGAGGCATAAATCAAAGCAGGTGTCGGTTTGGGCAATAAATATTAAACATTTATAAACAATGTTGCTATTTATAACCTAACCAAACCTGCTTTGATGTAATGGCCCTCCCATCCTTCCCCTCACTCCGCGGCCTTGTACACCACAGGTCTCGGTTTATAAAAACAATGAGAAAGAGGAAGAGTATACTGGGGGCTGGCTTTTATATCCAGGCTGAGCAGGAGAGCTCCCCTAAAGGGAGACTACTCTCTGGGGAGGATAACTCCCCAGGAGAGAGCAAAGGGAGCTCCCCTAAAGGGAGATGACTCCCTGGGGAGGATAACTCCCTAGGGGAGATAACTTTTGTTTTAAACTGGCGTTTAACGTTTGTATTGTAGATTCCTGGCGGAGATTAAGGCATAAATCAAAGCAGGTTTGGTTTGGTTATAAATAGTAACATTGTTTATAAATGTTTAATTTTTCTTATGTTTGACTATTGTCGATTTCAGTGTGGGATATGCGAGCTCTCGGTTCTTGCTCCAAGGTCAACTAGTTTCCAAGAGTTAAGCTCATTTTAGTTAATCAGTCAATTTTAGATGTGATATATGTTACATTCTCAGAAGCACAAAATTGTAGACCTTTCTCTGGATTGCTAGCTACCAATTTGAATCAAGGCTATTAAACAACCTTGAAATTTGGATCAATGTAATTCCAGATATACGGGCGTATATTGAAGCCCATTGGGCTCTTGTTGTGGCTTATTTCGATTACTAATACATGCGGTAAAAATGCATGCAAAGAAATTGAAAGGTCAACATGTTGTTTTCTTAGATAGCACATTTTTGACAAGTCTAATTTCACATTGAAATCAAGGTTGTTTCACTCATTCATACAAAAATGATTCATATGAAAAACTACATTTTTTTGGATAGGCTATTTTTTTCAAGTAGTACTACAATATAGGGGGCATTATCTTCAAGTTTTTTTGCAGCTGAAAGTTAACAAGATGGTAAAGATGAAATTTATGCTATGTAGTAAGTATTAATTTTATTTTGATATTGACTTGAACTTATCTTTCATATTCTTCAGACCTTTATGACATCAGCCATTGATATCTATTTACAAATGTCAATGGAGTCCTCATACCTACAACACTTCATGGAGAGTTGTTGTAATGAACAGTGGTTCAGGACGGTGGCCATGGCTCTACGCTCCCCAAACCTGGACACACCCATACTGGAGAAAATCAGCATCATTCTACAGAAACTCTCCAAAATAAAGTAAGATACTTCATAAAGAATTAAAGTAAGATACTTCATAAAGAATTAAAGTAAGATGTTTCGTAAAGAATTCTACCATATACTGAGTGATGTTAGATCTGATCCTGGTTAAAGCTGTTGTCTATTATGAAAGAGGACTTTCAAAATCTGTCCTCTTTTTTCCAAATTACTGGGTGTTTTTAAAGTTGAATGCACAGTAATAGATGTTTCTAACAGGACTATTCCATGGGCATGATGAGATGCAAAAATGAGCTGCATATTTTCAGTTTTTGATATCGATGCATAATTTTCGCAGCTGGATTGCAGGATTTTCACCATTAATTACTTACAATCATGACAGACCTCCAATTCAACCTAGATCTACTCCAGACCTCCCTGTAAAACCAGTAGCTAAAAATGTTATGTCTGAATGTATCATACTTAATTATTTTCACAGATCGAATAAGAAGTATTTTGAGGTATATACAATTATAACGGTGATACAGGAAATGGTAAGGACTGCTGGGAATGATAGTGCCTTCCTCTCCATGAACCTCAAGTCTATTCTCTTCAACCTCGGTGTGCATAGCAAGGTACCACCTACAGGCTATAGATAACACTGAAGGGGATACAATCCACACAACATGTGTCCCATCTCCCAAAATGAAGGACCTCTAGGGTGTCATTCAAGTGCTCGCCCTAAATGAGCAAATCAGACATGGGAAACATTCGTGGAATCGTTAGCAGTATTGATCGAGGAGCGATTCAAGAGAATGATTGTGTGAAGTTATGTCGAGGAAAACTAACTTAAAACGAATAAGCTTATCAATCAATAAGTACTGTGTAAAAGGCATTGAGTGAAGCACTGTATGACTTCTTACGTGAGCATTCAGATGGAATAATTTGTATGGTTTGCAGTTTCCAGATCATCTTCACCAGGAATTCCACACAAAACTTGTCTGACTTGTACCTGTGGTTTGTTGAGATGTGGTGAGAAAAGACCCAACTTAATATAGTAGACAACCACATTGATGATACTTAAGACTAGTCTGTTGTCATGTTGGACAGCCCTATTATGGACACAAATCTAGGCATGGCATACGGAAATGCTCTGAAAAATGGTTAACAAGAAGAGGGATTTCATACCTGTAATGGGTATCAAATTTATTGGAACAGGAAGCTGATAACATCGTAAAAGAAGTGATGTTTTAAAAACAGCATCCATTAAATTGCATCCAAATGCTACAAGATAACAATGTCAGACCTTCATATTACAGGGGATTTCGTAATAGTTTACCACAATTTGTGGCTGATGTGATGTTTACATACACACCATGTTGCTCTGGTTGTGTTTGAAGTTGTTAACCTTCAAGTTAATTTCGACTGTCGTGCTATCTCTGATTGAGTGATGGGCCTTCAAACAGGCACACAGCCAATGAGAATCATAAAAACACACCAAATGAAATATTATTAGACGTTGGCAACTTCAGATTGGAAGTTACATGTAAATGTGATGTTTAGATTCAGTCTAGGCATGTAATTTTTTTGTCACTGGAAGATATCTTGGTAAACTATTATGAAATCCTCTGTAAAATCAGACGAAAGAAAGCTCTTTATGAGGAGGAAGTTTTCATGTACATGTATTGGAACTTCCTCATATAGAAAAGGTTTTTCATACATGTACTCATCATGCTCATTAAATCAAACATTCTGGCTACTTTGAAGTGATAAGGTGTTGAATGGGAAATTATTGTGCAAAAGTAAAGGATAGAATAAAGTCATTTTCTTTGTCAGTGAAAACAGGCCTTATGTGACCTAGAAAATTCTGCTGTTTTAAGCAGAGGAAATTCAGTGAAAATATATAGCATTCATATTTTGATGCTTTGGGGTTTTTTTTGAGACGCTCTCCTAAACTGCCTGACTGTATGTAACTGAAGCATTCCAAATCTCTTGTTTGGTGTCCACTCTGTACATATGAATGAAGAAATTTGCAAAGTTCACACAAATATTTCACTTGCAGTAGCCTAGATTGTAGTAGATGACCAACATCAGATTATATATTGTTTCTGTGACATATTATACTGTCAAGAGACGGCCTGCAAATATTAAGTAACATGATATGACTGACACAAAATAAAATATATTTTACCACATCAAACTTGTCTTGCATTTATTTCCAATACTTTGAGGTGAAGAGATGAAAATAATGTCACTGAAATTCTTGATCCCCATGGCTCCATGTGATCTTATGTTTGGTTGACCTAACACAGCTGTTATCACATTACAGCTCCCGAGTCATCCTTCATCACAGCCTCCGAGCTAGCATATCTAATTCCGCTAAAGCCTGTCCGTGTGGTTACTTCAGTTACCACATGAACAGCTACAATGGAAATGCGGCTGAGATACCAAGGCTGCGTCCGAGAATCTTTCGTATTCTAGTGTGAATGTGAGGTGCGGAGAGGCAGGCTTTCCTGTGTAGTCGTATGGTTGCTTTTTAGTCGCCAGACGTCTTTTTTTTTCTCACGTTTTGCATATTATCTCATCAATTTATTATCTGTATATGATAGAAATCTGGTGGTGGACTGTTAATCTCAGAGTCCCGCCCTCTGTATATGTCATTTAACAAATGTATGTAGGTTTATTGTCTTGGTGGAAAATCTACAGTATGGCATCGGGCAATCACAAAACAGAGGTTTATTAACCTGAAATTCAATACCCAGCTATGCAATGGGATCGATATTGAGGCTTCCAGAAGCTTTTTCTATGAGTATTTCTTTCAGAAATCTTTTCAAATTGAACAACAACAACAACAGTTTCGTTTTTTGTTTCATTTGAGTTTTCCGGAACTAAATTGGCTCTAGATGCAGCCCTGATCCTACTTGACCTTTTAGGTGCTTGCCTGCAATTCATATTTTTTCAGAATTACTGGGTGGATTTAATCGAAATCAGGGGATGTCCTTGTATCATGTTCCTGCTATTCAAGTAGAAGAACGCAAGATACTCTGAAGAAATTGAGTGCCATGCATTTTGATTCAATCAAACTAGCAACAGATCATGACAAAAAAAATAATGGAGGGTGGGGTGGTAAAAATATAGATTTACGAAAAATTTACCATACCACCAGCATGTGTGAAGAAACAGACAATTCTATGATCGTTAATTGATACTTTGTTCGGAAATACTGTGTTTTTCCGGACAAAATGTAATATTTTCCGTTGCAATTTTAACCCCTGAAAAGAACTATTTCCATGAATTGTAATTGTTTTGGGTTATATAAATTTGTTGAAGTGCCTTGATATCACATGAGTGACACTTGCCAACACTTTTTTTTCATAATTTAGGTCAATTTAAATCTTTGTATTTTTTAAATTTACTAATGTTCATCTCAGCAGAAGACAATTCGTGAAAAATACTTGGTACAGTCTGCTTTATTGTGCTTCAGGGTCTATGGAAGTTGTAGCTTCACGTCTGTGCTAGAGGTGCGCGGTCATTCCGATCAAGGTTCCGAACAGCTGCAATAAAAGCGTGGCTGAGATACAGTACACGGGAAACACTTTTCATCTTTCGATTTCTTTGGGAGGAATGCAGTCAGAATATCGGAATCTGGGGTCATGTGACTTCTAATCAGCACGGCGGCAGTTTCCCACCAACATGGCTGTTAATTCCTAACTGTTATCTCTATATGTCGAAATTCTTCTGATGACTCTTGGTTCCGAGGTTCATCTTCTGTACATATTTATGTTGATCTATAGTCATTTCGAACTATATAACACGGTGGGGAATAAGAGCTTGGTCGGAGTCGGGCCTTACAGACTGGTATCTCCGAATAACCACTTGCACACTATAAATATTTTCCCCAGTTTACTATGGGCCGTATCTTACATCTGACGGTCACGAAACTCGACAATTTTCATCAGATGTGTTGGCAGAGGTATTATATCACTGTGCTTCCGCTGAAGGCTGTGCTAGGGACCGTCTGATCATTCCAGTCAAGAAGTTCAAAGGCATACAAGTACAATAAAAGCATGACTGCGATACAGAGCACCATAGGAATCAATCTCGATCCTTCGATGTCTTTAGCTTATGGTTTAGCACATGGAAGAGATTTAAAATTTAGCCGAGAATTATTCGAAATTGAAAAGGAGATCTCTGAAATGCAGTAGATGAGGCAATTTGTTCTCTTAATGACAATAATGTTGATGGAACCGCTGTACTTATGTCCAGTTTTCATCGGGGAAGTGCGCAGTTGAAAGATGGAATCCGTTCATGAACCTTTTGGAACGACACGGGAGGTTCACTAGACATGCCGGTGAATAGTTCGAATTGTTTCCGGTGATTGATAACTGGAGAAATAGCAAGAACTAGCAGGTAACTTCAGAAGCATTCGAGTGTTATTTCCCAGCTACCAGAAACTCCGACGGTCCATCGAGAAAAGTCTGGTCAACGTGATGATGCGGAGTTCCACGAAAAGTAACTTTGACAACTGATCATTGGGAAAGCAAATATCTCGCTTGTTCCTCCGTTAAACCTATTAAATCAGCCTCGGTTCTACGTCCATGTTCCTCGTGCGAACAAAGAGAGTAAGTGACGCAGGACTAAACAGGTTAGGGCAATCCCGCTATCTAAATGGCGGTAAAAAAGGTCGTTTTTACTCAATAAATCAGTTCACACAATGAATTCAGCAAAATCCTCTTGAGGCGCACACATATATATATCCGCATCAAATTGTAGTGAAAAAATAAAATGTCATCTATCCAATTTGCATAATAATAGGACAAACATCTGTCGTGCTGTTTAAACAATATTGACTGGTTCTTCAAATGGCAAATTAATTTTAGGACATGAAACAGTAGATAAATTAATCCGCCTGAAGTTTTGAAGCATGGGTTAATTACATGTAGGGATCAAAAGTTATTGAGCAAAAATGATCATTTTTACCTTCATTTTGGAGAGCGGGATCGCCCTAACCGGCTAAAGCTCATTTATGAAGCGTATACCAATCCGTCTGCATAGAGCAATACATCATAATTCTGATAGCAAGTGCTAACATATATTCTGTCTGGTGTGAATAAGATTTGCAACCGGTATAGTCAACACCGATAGAATCCCGATGACAAATACTGCGCGCTTTCGAGGAAGTTTTATTTTTCAATTTCGAAGCGATATGGTTACTTGTATTGAAGCTGATAATACCAATGCCGGCGACGGACATTCGTGACATATACCTAGTCGCATTCGAAAAAGAATCTTCGCGTTTATTATCGAGAGAGCGTTTTCGTACAACGTCCGCATCCAAATCTATGTAGATTCAAATTAATGATCTAGTATCTTGCCTCAACTGAAACAGTCAACATTGTTCGATGTATCCTGGCAAGCTAACAAGATATCAAGCGCAACTTCGTCGCGGAGGTCGTTTGAGCATTAGGTTAGAGTGTGGTCAGAGCTGTATTACAACACTAGACAAGAGCCGTGAGCTCACATATCCCCTGCCCGATCCCCCACCCCCCGTCAGATGAGACAAAACAAAAAACTACTACTTATTTAACATTGCTCAACGTGAAAATATAAAAATAGAATTTGATCTTGAAAAAATTGGTCAAGGTCCGTCATCTTTAACTTAGTTCTGGATCATCACCAGATGCATACATAGAATTAATTTGGAAAGCCTGGCTATAATTCTCCAGTATATATCATAATAAACAGCAAATGATCTTGTAAAATAGGTCAAGGTCAGTCAACTTGGATTGGCTTCAATTTCATCATCCGTCACTTGCAATATGAATTTGGATACCCTAAACTATAATCATCCAAACAATATTGCAAATATTAGAATTTGACCTTTTAAATTAGGTCAAGGTCGGTCATTTGCCATAGACTTCTGACCCATCACCTGCGGTATGAATTTGGGGAGGCTGGCTATAAGAGATATTGTGTCCACACCAAATATGGGACAGACGGATGGAGAGTCGGACGATGCCAATGACAATAACTCTTTGGCCATATGTGGTCGAGAGGTAATTAATCAAAATCAATTATCGCTACTTGCAATGAGTTTGAGGTATACTTGGAATTTGATCATAATCCGCATATCTGAACTGGAGTTCACAATTTTCCACCTAGGTGACCTTGACTTTTTTTGACATTTTGACAAAGTAAATAGGGTTATTCTCTGCCCATATGCAGGGTAGGCATCAAGTTTTTA
>JAVTVY010018552.1:0-79685 GCA_036873755.1 Hanleya hanleyi
ACTTTGTGAAATTTGCATTCACCGTCGAGCCGGGATATCCGCCTGTATACCGTTCCACAACACACCCGTACAGTGTCAATTACTATATGTAACCTGTCCTGTCTGTAATGATAGGATATCGGCCCAATCAACGGAGTAAATGGCTATATTTACTACAGATTCCAAAGGTTTTTTTAAAAACCACCCATGTTTTCCGAAAGGGAACTTCTAACAAATGCACAAAAAAATTAACACGAGAATCACAGCCCTGTGTTCGTTCAAATAAATTTTGCTCTCATACCGAGGTTTAAAAAATTTATAAAGTCCGTTTATACCCGCGGACTGTGTAAGATTAAATTAATTTAATAAATTCCCCACGCTTATGAAAATAAATTTTCCTCATACCGGGGTTTAAAAATTTTAAAATCCGTTATACTCTCTCGGACTATGTAATATTAAATTAATGAGGGGGGATAGAGAAAAAAGAAAAATAAATCCTGTGTATATATAAGAGATTCGTTCTCACAAGAACGGTTGATAGTGGCCAGGGGTTGTATTTTTGGATGCTGTAGTTTGCTAAGAAAAGAGGGAAAATGTGGGACATTCTGTGCTTTTAATTGATGTGCTCAAGTTAAAAAAGCTTCCTCTCTCGGAAGTATTTGGTTTGTTCTGAAAAGAACAGTTGGTTCAATTTGATATGGTGTTTTCTTCACCAGGGAGTTTGCCTGTCTACTCCCCGCACCCCAGAGAGTTTGCCTGTCTACTCTCCGTAGGCTTCCCGGCGCACAGTGAAGTGGCCCTCCGGCTGACGAGAGTATATTCGCCTCATCATCGGCACGTCATCTTCATCCGATAAATCCTCTAATAGCTGGACCCGGCCCAGGAAATCGGCTGGAGCAATGGTAGGGTGGGGGTCGGCAAATTCCGGGGTAGGTAGATCCAGCAACGGGAAGGGGGCCGGTGGCGATGCCGAGAAGGGCTGCTGGACCTGGAAATGTGGCGTGATGGTAGTGGTGACTGGCCTCATCACTCGCGGGGTTGACAGGTCTTCGGGCTGTTGTTGTTGCAATGGCCGGACCACTAGTTCCGGAGGCGGGGTGGTGTGTCTTGCCTGGTTCATCACCCTTGATAAAAGGTGAAACCACCCCGCCTCATCTACTGTCGTCCGGACCGCGTTCAGCAGTGCTCTTACGTTCTGGGCCGTGGTGGGTTGGTTGGCGAGCACTTGCCCCAACAGCATGGCCTCCCAGCCCCGGAATTCTGTCTTCCAAAATCTTTTAATTTCTCTCATCATCTGGCGCTGTTTGTACCGAGTTAAATACGGGATATCCGCCTCCCCCTCCACCTCTACCCATCGATTGATCCTTCGTCGGTCTCGTCTTGGCATCCTGTTGTTTTGTCTGTTGCTCATCTTTCTCTCTCGTGTTTTTCTCAGTGAAAAATTTTTATGGTAAAATTATTCCAGATGGGCGAGTATTTATGCACATAGCGCGGACGTGTGCGACAGCAGTCCCATTCTATCAGCTCATGAAAAATTGACGTGTGTTTCTTTTATGGGTTATAAACGCGTATCATTTTACAATCAGCATCATCCCCGTAGAATTTTTTAGTTCTAATTCTTCTCAGATAAATCAGGCAGTCGTATTAAAAATTTCAACCGTCTAGCTCTTGTTTACGTCATGTTTTTTAATTTTTTAGTGGGTTCTCGAGCCGGTACGAAAATACAGAAAACCCGGTCCATTAAAAATAAATTCATTTTCTGCATTAAAAATAGCGCCAGTCTAGCCCTGATTACCCGATACGCGTGCCCTGAAAATTCCAGTCCGTTTCGTTCGTAAGAAGTGTAGAAAAATGAATAAAACAGAGCCTTGGTTGACGGTCAGAAAACACAAACGAAACAATTTTTCCAAAGTCACGCGCTGTGTAAAATGACAGCTCTAGAGGTTTCGTATTAATAATACTAGCCAACGTTAAAATGATTTTCTTCGTTAAAAATATAAGAAGTCGTTCAGTTATCACTCGATACGTGTGTCCTGAAAATTCCAGATCGTTTCGTTCATGAGAACTGTAGAAAAATGAAAAAAACAGGGCCTGGTTTACGGTGCGAGAGCATATTCTAGGCCGGCCCGCTTGAATATTGAGGTCAAAAACAGAGTTGCGTCCCTGTTCATTATTCGAGTCAACCAAACTCCTCTCCTCATTTTTTTCGGTCGTTCAAAATGCAGTTTGTCACTGCAGAGTTTTGCCCCCTTATTACGTTTGGGAGGTAAGAGTTATCCTTTTATTTGCTCCTGATTTGACTATTTTTACAGCGGCGGTAGGCCTGGTTTGGATAATGATGAGCACTTGATATTCGAAGTTAACCATGATAATGTATTATTTTTTATCTTCGTATGAGTCCAGACTATTAATTGATGCACTCGGGGTGCGTCTAAAAAATTAATTGCCGTGTCAAATTAAATTTCCCAGGGATATTTTTTTATTTTAACCCCCAGGCCAGATAGGGTTAACAATGAAAAATATAGAATCGCTCTATATACATGTCTGTCGGGCTAATATTTTTATCATTGTTCAGTATGGCATCGCCGGGCAAAGAGCTCGCGTTCTTTCAAGTCACGTCTAAGGTGCTTCTTATTGTATATCAACATGAATTACACCTTATCGAGGAGCACCCGATCGAAGTGAAATTAATTTTAAGCCTGGACGGGTGGAGGCAATTGACACGTGTCTTACAATCCAAAGAACCCGAAGTCGATTTTATGCCTGTCGGTGTGAATGTGTATCTACGGCGGAGTAGAGAAGTTTCATTTTTTCCCCGGTTAGAGGAGTGTGGCGGTCACGGTATTGTGCTTTGGCCAGCATTATGGGCGGCGCTGAAAACTGTCATTACAGACGTGGACGATGTACTCTATCCGCACACTCAATCGATCATGACTCGTACCCTCACCTCGGGGTGTACCCTAATAATATATTCAGATCGCATCGATCTCATTGATGATGATTCCCGTTGCTGGGGCTCACCTGAGCCCGCCCGTGTGACATTATCTTCCGAAGGCTGGACGACCTTGAAACGCGTGTTATTCGGTGATTTGAATGGGGATGGCATTTACCTGGATCACGATGTATACATTTTTCGCGGCCCTTATTTCGCCCGATTAATCTCTCTCAAACGAGGCGGATTTACACTCGATCCCGAACTATGGACGGCTTTGCAACACAGTGTGCCTGTGGTGGATAAAATATTCTCTGCACACGACCCGCCTCTCACAGAATAGTATAAATACCAGGGAAAGAGACAGAGTGTGTATCAGTTGGACATAGAGAGCAAGCAAGCATGTCGCTACCACTACGAGCCATTTTGCCTCTTACACCCAGTGTGCGCTTATATGTGTATGCGGATAAAATAAAACTGGCGCAAGACGATCTAGCTATTTATTGGACCCCCGCTGAAATGTTATGGAATCCGGTCACACTACAGCGTGATGGGTGGAATAAGTTTAAACGGGTAATCAGCGGGGAATTGAACGGAGAGCTCGTTCACCTGGATAATGCCATGTACGTCTATTTCCTACGACCCCACTGTATACGGATAGGTCGGTACAAAGATACGCGCAGTATCAGCCTAACTCCCTCTCTGTGGGCAGCCTTGAAGACAATAATGCCTATTGTCGACCAGTTAATGTCACCCGACGATCGATCCCCTGAGCAATTAGCGTGGGTTCGTGCTATAGAAGAGGCGTTCGCTGAACCGGGTGAAAGACTAGCAGAATTTTGTTTCTGTAAACCAGCTCCTCCTACAGTCGGAAAAAAAGGCCTATATGTATAGAATGCAGAGCGGCTAGCGGGTCAGTATCACCCTGGGACGAGACGGACGGGGCGAACTCAGTATCACCCCGGGAAGAGATCGACGGACCTGGGACGGAGACGAGCGAAGTGCGTGATGCGGCGGCAGTCGGGGAACAAGGAGATTCACCAAGTATTATCTGATTTGTATTATAATCCAACGAGTGCAGCTGCCTATAGTGGTGTGGGGGCATTGACTCGAGCGGCCCCAGGGATCAGTCGAATTGAAGTTCGAGACTGGTTAAAAACCCAAGATACGTACAGTTTACATCGAGCTGTCCGACGTCATTTTCGTCGTAACCGGGTCATTGTGGGAGGGATCGACGCGCAATGGCAGGCGGATTTAGTGGACATGAGTCGATTTGCACCTGACAATAATGGAAATCGATACATATTGACCTGTATCGATATTCTATCGAAATATGCCTGGGTCCTGCCCGTGCGTACCAAAACAGGAGAGAATCTCATAGCCGCGTTTCAGCAGATTTTCAAGACGGGGCGCAAACCTCTTTATTTACAAACAGATGAAGGCACAGAATTTCTCAACCGACCCTTTCAAGCCTTTCTTAAGAAAAAGAAGGTATTTTTTTCACACGTACAATGAGACGAAAGCATCGGTAGTGGAACGCTTTAATCGCACCTTCAAAGGACGCATGTACAAATATTTTACGGCTCAAAACACGCGACGCTACCTGGATGTACTTCCTCAACTGGTACAAGGCTACAATAGGGCCTATCATCGCAGTATCCAGCGAGCGCCCCGGACTGTGACAGAAGGGAACGAACATCAAGTTCGTGCTACGCTGTACTCCTCCTCCAGTGCACCCTTGACGGCACCCCGTTACAAACGGGGAGATACGGTACGGATCAGTAAAGTGAAAGGACAATTTGAGAAAGGCTATTTACCCAACTGGAGTGATGAACATTTTGTCATCGTGCGCCTTAAACCTCGACAACCCCACGTCTATCAACTGGAAGATCTACAAGGCGAGAGACTGCAAGGCACGTTTTACGAGACAGAATTACAACCCATAGTGAAAACACCGAAAGACTACTATACGGTGGAGAAGATTTTGAAAACGGAACGTCGACGTGGGATTCCCTATCATTTCGTCAAATGGCAAGGTTGGCCTCGTTCCTTTAATTCCTGGGTGTCCGGCCGTGACATGAAACGTCTATAAATGCTAACGCCTATCACCACCCGCCTTCAGTGTAGGACTGTACCATGGAGAGTACACGTCGTCTACCCGTACTGTTAAGAACACGAAAAGCACAAGTCGGTACTGTGGTGTGTCTAGTCGTGGTGCTGGGTACGTTATTTACCGGTGTGTTCTACGATTTATCCTACGTGATATCCTGTTTCAACACCCTGCGTTCTGCATCAGTGACCACCACGACCCCACGGCCTACACCCACCCAGACGTCAAGGGTACGGCACGTCTCAACGCAGACCCCTACGTCTACTCCAGCCCTCAAGTTACTCCCCTACATCCACCCCACCACGACCACCCGTACTACGACTACTACTCCTCCATCATCATCATCCCTGAAAAGCGAGCCTTCCACTCTACCCGCTAGTACTACGACGACGCCGTTCAACAGTTTTGAAGTGGACCCCCGTGAATCACACCGTTTACCCCGACAACGGTTTCCCTTCCAGTACTATCCCCTGCGCCGCCAGCCCCGACACCTGGGAGGTGGAAAACGTCAAATCATCCCCTAAAAAAGAAACGATGGACCCACGATGGCAGCATCCCTTCACGTGCCTCATCGCTGGACCGACCGGGTCGGGAAAATCACATTTTGTTCAACGTCTCATCCAACATGGGTCCGCCCTGATTTCACCACCTCTAGCTCGTATCCTGTGGTGTTATGGCGCTTGGCAGCCCGCGTACGAGGCACTGGCCCGTGTCCCAGGACTCACTTTAGTGGAAGGTTTACCGCCTGAAGACATACCTCCAGACACCTTGGTCGTGGTCGACGATCTCATGACGGAAACGGACAGTCGAATCACCCGGCTCTTTACCAAAGGCAGCCATCATCGGCGATTGAGCATTATCTACATCGTACAGAATCTTTTCAGTAAAAATAAAGAACACCGGAACATTAATTTGAATGCTCAGTATGTGGTGTTATTCAAAAACCCCAGAGACGCGTCACAAATTACCCACCTGGCTCAACAGATGTACCCTAAGAACACGGCCTTTGTACGAGAAGCCTTTGAAGATGCGACCCAACCTGCTCACGGCTATCTCCTCATCGACTTGAAACAAGACACGCCCCCCCCTGCGATTGCGTACCCTGATTTTTCCCGGTGAACTACAGACGGTGTACACCCCCAAATGAGAGGATAAAAGAAGAAGACCACGGTCTCGAGCCTTCATTCTATCAACATGGCTGCAAGGCTACGCAAGCACGCCGCGGCATTGCGCGTAATGCGCAGCGCGCCCCCGGAAGTAGGCCGGGCCCTGGTGCGCGGCGCGGATCGGGACTTGGTCCGGTGTTTGTGTGAAGTCGCTCATAATCTTTTAAAAGGCAATGTCCCCCTCAGTCCTGTGCAGAAAGGAAAATTGCAACGGCACAAGGCGGGTCTCCGAACATTGGTCAAGAAAACGGGTAGTGTCAAGCAGAAGAAACAGGTGTTACAGCGCGGTGGATTTCTCGGCGCACTCCTGGCGCCCTTAGCCGCTACTGTACTAGGCCCGTTACTCGGGTCCATCTTGGGACGCTAACAGCATGGAACATACGAAAAAAATGATGCTGGTCGAACCTCGACTGTTACAGAGTTTACAATCGCCCTATCCCGTCCCGGCCACCGTGCAAAAACTCCAGTCGCTGGATGAAGAAATGAATAATATACTCCAACGTCGACTGCCCGATCACGAGAAAATTCAACTCTACCATCATACGCTGAACCAGTACCAGACATTTATGGATCAATATAGAGGAGGCAGCAGTACTAGTACCCCACCACCACCACCCACCACCACCCCACCTCCATCACCTCTACCCTCACCTCAGCTGGAAGAAGAAGTGTTGAGCAGTGTGCCTAAAGCCTACAAGACCAAGGCCCGTTTATTGTTGGAGCGGGTGAAACAGCATGCCGATATGAGTTGGAACAATGAAGGAAAACTACTGATTCGAAACCAAGTGGTACCGGGGTCTCATATCACCGATTTGATCAATGATATGGTGCGTTCTCGCAAACACTCTAATCCACCGGGCTGGGAAGTCTTTGCGCAGGGCTTAAAAGATTCGCACATCCCACAAGAATTGGTAGGAAATCCTAGCCGTTGGGCCTTTATGCAGCAATCGACCAACACCCGACATCAACCACCACCATCACCACTACCCTCCACCTCTTGGTCTCCCATGTCACCCCCCAAAACACCACGGAGGAAACCTAACCATTCTAAGTTACAGCGACGATCACCACGCGGCCGTAAACCACCCAAGGTCTGGGAATCCCTATAAAAAACCGGTGCAGAAGCCAGAACCACTCAGTCGTCATCATCATGTTTTACCTGACGTTACCCAGTAATAGTTCACTCGATGTGTTTCCTGACAACACCTTGACCAAGTATGTCACTCAATTACCTCAACCGTTGCATTTACCTGGACGATGGGAATGTGGACTGGTAGATATTCAATATCCTTACTCATGGTATAACGTACAAGGCGGAGACATATGGTACGAAGTGACCTTCGAAGATAAAATCTACAGACTGACTCTTCCTCCAGGCCAATACGATACGCCCCAGAAGTTCATACAGGGTCTGATGGACTTGATGGAGTACAACACTCTAAAGGAGAGCATAGAAGAAGCAACACAACTGATATCCTTGCGCTTCAGGAGAAACGTGTTCTTCGGTGTTAACGTACACAACGACAAGAGCACTATCATACTGACCGGTAGCGTGAATTTGAAACTCAGTCCTACACTAAAGCAAATGTTAAGGATGCCTCACAGCGTCCTCAAGGGGGCCACCATTGTCAAGGGTACTCATTTGATGGATATGAAAGTAGGTATGTACGGACTGTACGTCTACTCGGATGCCGTGGACAGCCATATTGTGGGTGATATGAACACACCTCTGTTACGGGTGGTGCCCATTAGCCAGGTGTATGGCGAACAAGCCACCCACAGTTTCAACCCTATCATGTTCCTGCCCGTACGCCATATCGATATCGAGACGATCACGGTGGATATAAGAGATGACACGGGACGCCCGATCCCATTCGAACGAGGAAAAGTGGTGCTGACACTCGCTTTCCGACAAACCCGCTCTCCTCACTTCGTATAATATGTACGTGCCTTACCAGTGTCATACGCCCAGCTATGCCGACTACTACAAGAAACAAACGGGCGGAAGCATGCCCATGTTTAGCGGGGCACGCATGCAACGAGGTCACGGATTGGGAAACATACTGGGCAGCATTGTGAAAACGTTTTTACCCATGGTGACACGGGGTGTGAAAGCGGTAGGAAAACAAGCGGTACGCAGTGGATTGCGCGTGGCCGGTGATGTGATGGAAGGCACAGCACCCCGACAAGCCTTCAAACGACGGGCTAAAGAAGCCGGAAGTGTGTTGATCGCCAAAGCCCTTAAAAGACAAAGACCGACACAGCCCAGATTCATTCAACGTCCAACACACCGACGACGTACACCTCAGAGGAGAACAAGGACTAAGCCCCAGAAGAAGAAAAAGAAGAGGAGTAGTAGTAGGAGAGATATCTTCGCATAATGGCATTCATTCACTCCGAGTCATGTCCGTCTACCAACAGTGAATTGGATTTGTGGACTATTCCACCCACTCAAACCAGTGTAGCCGAAGGACGTTGGGTAGAACATCGACCCCTGGCTAGCCTGACGGGAGTGGGTCCCATAGAATTTACCATTGAAAACAAAGATACGGCCTACCTGGATTTAGCCCACACCTACTTGTACGTGAAAGCTAAAATAACGAACAAGGACGGGACGAACCTAGTGGCCACTGCGAATGTTACCCCGGTGAATCTTTGGCTGCACTCCATGTTCCAACAGGTGGATATCAGTCTGAACGATAGACTCATCAGTACGTCCACCAATACGTATGCGTATAGAGCCTACCTGGAGACGCTGTTGTCGTACGGCAGTGATGCCAAACTATCACACTTACAATCTGCGCTGTACTACAGGGATACACCCGGATACCAGAACGTCCTACTCCCTGGCAATACTGGGTACGCCAGACGCAAAAGATTAGCAAAAGAAAGCAAGTCCGTCGATATGATGGGACGACTGCACGCCGATCTGTTCATGCAAGACCGCTACATGATGAACGGTGTATCCATCAAGATCAAGTTGATCCGTTCCTCACCTATGTTCGCCTTAATGGCCGCGGCCGCGGGGGAGGAAGCTATTGATTACAACATCATCATTGAAGATGCAGCCCTGTTTGTGCGTACGGTAGATTTGCAACAGGGAGTGTTGCTGAGTCACATGCAAGCCTTAGCGAAAAAACCAGCCCTGTATCCCATCCGACGCGTACAGACCAAGGTGTTCTCGGTACCCGCAGGTACGATGATGGCCAACAGAGAGAATTTATTTCTTGGAGATCTGCCTAAACGTCTTACCCTGGCGTGTGTGACCAACACCACATTCAATGGAAATTGGGCTGAGAATCCGTTCAAATTTGATCATTTCAACATCAACTTTGTGGCACTGCACGTGGCCGGCCATCAAATTCCAGCCCGTCCCTTACAACCGGACTTTACTAACGGAAACTATGTGCGGACCTACCTGAACCTGTTTACAGCCACAGGACAAAACAACCAGGACGAAGGCAATACCATCAGTCGAAAAGACTTTGGCAATGGGTACACATTGTTCGCCTTTGACCTCACCCCTACCTTGGAACACGATCATCAACTGGCTTTACTGAAGAAAGGAAACCTACGGTTGGAACTGCGTTTCTCCCAAGCTCTACCCAGCACCATTAATGTGATTTGCTACGCCGAGTTTGACAACGTCATCAGCGTGGATGAGCAAAGAAACGTGCTGTGTGACTTCTCCAGCTAAACATGGATACAGAACAGCTGATGGCCATACTCCAGCGAGATCCCAAGATTCCCTTTCGAGGTGTGTTTCCACGCAATGTGTTTCCCACCCACTCCACCACGCCAGCAGCCTACATCCTAAATACAGACACGAAGAGTCGACCCGGTGAACATTGGATAGCGGTGTACGTGGACACCCTAGGCCAAGGCGAATACTTTGATTCCTACGGACTTGCACCCCTCCATGCCGATTTGGTGAAATTCATGGACGTCTCCACGACAGAGTGGCGTTGGAATACGCAAAGATTACAAGGACCCTTGAGTAGTGTGTGCGGACAGTACTGTGTGTTTTATCTCACTCACCGGAGTAGAGGACATTCTATGCCAACCATTGTACATATGTTTGATGATTATTGTCAAGCCGAAGACCGTGATGTCCTCGTCTATGACTGGACGGCCTCTCGTTTTAATGTGCATGCTCCATTTCTCTGGTTAACTTAAAAATGTACTGCGCGCGCAGACCACTATTATTATTATCACATTATATTGTTATGACGTTGTTGTTCTGACGTTCATTGTTGAATAAATTGATGAAAAAAACACAAAAAAATGATTTGACTTTTTCTCTCTTTATTTAAGTCAACAAGCAAGGATTAGACTATACAAAATAGAAATACAGGGTACAAATAGTAGAGGTATGTACACATAGAAGAGTAGTGATTAAGGTACAAAAAAAGTTTGTCAGAAGTAGGATTCGAACCTACGCAGGGTATCACCCCACCAGTACTTAGGACTGGCGCCTTAGACCACTCGGCCATTCTGACTTTTACAGTTTTATAACTCGTGTATCCACAGTTAATGTTCCACATTTTACAAGTCCAAGTAGGTAGTGCTCACACCGTCGGCCAATACTTTTCGTTTGGGATAAAAGAAAGTAAAGGCGTCTCGTTGCTGGATATAGGTCCGCATCTGGTGGTCCACCACACGGAATCCTCGGTTAGTGCCACTCGCACTGGCCTGGCTTTGCAATACACCCAGGTAGAGATCTTTGTCTATGTTGGGATCGCGCCGGCTCACTCCTTTACAGCTAAACTTATCCTCTCCACCGTCAGTTCCTCCGTAGCAGTAGTAGGTCTTGGAGGAGAGCGCAATCATAGCATCCCCACTCCACTCCAGCTTGAAGAGCCCCGGTGTCCGCTTGTCGTACGTGTAGTGATCGCGTCGGGGTAGCCACTCGTCCTGTTCCGCCTCATATTGTTCCCGTAACTCGGGTTTAACGAGAGACTCCCAGTCCGGATGAGAAACGGCCATGTAGGCCGAATCTGTGTCCATCTCCATGAGTTGCCAG
Organism: Hanleya hanleyi; assembly: GCA_036873755.1. NCBI lineage: Eukaryota > Metazoa > Mollusca > Polyplacophora > Lepidopleurida > Hanleyidae > Hanleya > Hanleya hanleyi. Next base: position 11,211 of record JAVTVY010018552.1, read on the forward strand.
TCTGAGGGATCAAAATACACACCCATAAAATCATAGATGAATTCCAGCATTCGCAGTTTGGCCACCTGGTAGACCATACATCCAATCTGGAGCGGTAGGTTATAGGTGATAGTCTTCTTGGCTGACGTCACTTCGTAGGTGTCGTCATCAATCACCTCCACGGATCGATAGAGAGGAGAATTCACTTTTTTGCGAGCTTGGGTAGTCGTACAAATGTTCACGTTGACGTGTTTATCCTGGTTGGTTACCGTTTTTCCATAATAACCATTCCCAGTCAATTTCCAAGATTCAGCGATAATAGCCTGACTCGGGAATTCATCACCTTGACGACGAGCCTTCGTCACGAGGTCGGCGTTCTCGGCAAAACAAGCCTCAGCCACGTACTGGATCACCTGATAGATTTGAGTAATTTCCAAACCGTGTTTCATATACCACTGCAGTAAGGGGGTGCCCAGCAAGATTTTCTGCGCCCACATACTGCCAATCAACATGCGGCGAGGTTTAGACAAACACTCGTGTTGCTCCGCATAGGCGCTCATGGTCTCTCCAATGTCAGCCCGACCCACCAGCGTGTTCTTGAAGATAGGCGGACACTGGGCGAAGAGGGGCTTGAGAGTGTCGGGAACATGCAAATCACATTCTACAAAGCCGTAGAGCTGACCCGAACGAATGGCGTCCAACATCTGGGGTAGACTGAGAAGTCGCCGACGACTCAAGGGATATTCACGTTCTTTTAAGAACCGTTGTAAATGAGGTAGGGCCTGGCACATGGTGTGGAATTCACACTCCCACATCTCTATGAGATGGAATCCTCGCTCTTTGACATAATCACCGTTGATCACTACTTCTTCCCGTAATTCTTGTGCCGATTTTCCACGTCGCTCATTGAAGCGGCCCGCACTAAAATGACATTCGTGGCCGTGCCAGTAACACCCGTAAAACTGGAATACAGTCGGTGTGCCTTGGACAAGGGCAAACCCATCGACGGGAAGTCGGCGATCTCCTACCCGCTTCTCCGTGGCGTTGGTCTGATGACGTATATAAATGGCCCGTCTATACGCTTCCCAATCTAACCACTGGTCGGCGAGATGTTTATAGGGCGTCCGTTCAGGTGTAAAATGCCGACCTTCTGCCCACCAACGTGTATAATGTCCACTGGGCATAGGTTGGGCGAGCGACCACAGGTACAAGGCATTGGCGTCAAATCCGATGATTTTGGCACAGGGTTTTCCACTAGGGAGAGTCGTCACATCCTTCTCATGGTAGCGGTGGAAAATAAGACTGGGACCACCCACAATGTTCCGCTTCAGACATTCATGCATGTCTGCATCTTTTTTTTGAATCAGCGAGAAGTAGGTTGGACAGTCTTGAAAAAGATGGCGAAGCGCCAGACCCGGTAAACTTAAACACTCTTTGAAGATGTCGATGTGCATTTGGCGACAAAAGAGTTGCACCATTTTCTCGGCCGCTTCCAGGAAAGGAACCACATCTAGGTTGTTATACCATATGAGGAAATCTCGCAACGTCTGCATATGTTCAGCGTTCCATACCTGCTGGAGTTCGATGTAGGTGGTCTCGGACAGAGCTTCCCCTTTCAGGTCATTGTAAAACGCTTCCCGGGGTGGTAACTGGGTGTCTTCTAAGCGATCCAGGCTCGTCATATAGGAGTAAGGAAAGTAACCTTTCATCTGGGTACAGTTATAGGCTTTCACCCACTGCGCATAGCTACAATTAGGTGCCAGGTAATTGCGTATATCGAGGAAACGAAGTGATGTGGTAGTGAGGGCCATATGGTTGTTGATCTTCTTGATGACCGACTTCAGGGTATCGGAGTGCGCCAAGTAAGGGTAGAGAAATTCCTTCACCATGTTCAAATCGTATCGTCCCGAATTGAAGCCGAGCACCGGTAACTGACCTAAGTATTGAAGGAACCGTAACTTCAATTTCTCCGCATAAGGTTTAGGTAAAGTGACATCCTGCGGAGGCTGGGACTGCTGGGACTGCTGGGACTCGGCCTCGGACTCGGACTCTTCATCGTCGCTGAAGGCTACACCCGGTTCAGGAATGCGATCGTCCAGCTGGGTGAGTACGTCGTCGAACTTGGTCACCAACAATGCCGTACTGGCCGCACTGACTTGCTCTAAATACTCCATCATACGGGTGATCAACTCATAGGATTCCCCCGTGGACACGAAACACACCGGTGCAGCGTCATAGCCAGGTACGTTGGATGAAATGCTGACACTGAGGGGAATATGGCGCTGTGTCCACTGCGTTTTAGCCGAAAACAAGTCCATGGGCTCCAACAGGGCCTCAAAATCATAGCATGCCCGGTAGGGAAAATAACGGTCCTCTTCCGGTATGATGATACCCTCATCGGCCAGTTCCTGGAAAATAGTAGGTGTATTATGATACACTCCACCCGGATAGACTCGCTTGACACTGTTGTCACAGATTTTCTCGTGGCGAAGTAAGTTGTAAGACTTTTTAAACACACAATGGCATTGGGCACAACTGAAAGACTGAGCGTACAGGCTCATATTGGTAATGAGCGAAAAATGACTCACGCCATTGTCATCGAACACATTCACTTTCATCGTAGCAGCATACCGTTCTGTAGATCGACGAACCAATTCAGCCACATAGGTATCGTCCTCCTCGCGTCGTAATCGATAAACAAAGATATTAATATCGAACAGTGTTTCTACATCATCCAAATTCTTAAAGGGGACTCCACGGAAGTGCCGCTTATCCATGTCTTGATGCTCTAAATACGCTTCCCAATAGCCATCGGTCATTGTGTCACAAGTCTTGGGGTCACACTCGTCCAGATGCACGGCCAAACACCGAAACAAACATTTCCGGTCTTTGTAGGGTCCATTTTTTCCTGCTGTTAATGCATACAGGCCTTGTCGACGAAGCAACCACGGGGGGAGTTGTACAGGAGCACCGATCGGATGATCTCGCATTTTCGTGACGAAAAATGTAACGTTAGTGACCATTTCCACAAGCCATTGTGTATTGGGGCGTTGCAGACGGGCCCACTCCAACGGGTCTAATGTAGTGAGTTGCTCGACCACTGGCTCCAGAGAAATCTCATCCGTGATGGTGAACGGCTGGTCAAACACATACGAATTGTTACTGGGATAGAAATACCGCAGTTGGTCTGTCTGTTTATGCCGTAAGATATAGCCAAATGTGACATTCAACTTATAGGCTGTCACCTGATCTTTGAAAATGTTCTCGGCATATGTAGTGAGATACGTGAGGTCCTCCAGCCGAAAATTGTATAAGTCCAAAAGACGACGATCACGGTGAAAACAATGGCGTATGGTAGGCCAGTGTCGTTGATAAATGCCCCTGACACGTGCATCTTCAGGCAAGACTTCAACCGGAGGTACGGCTGGATCGAAGGGAAAATCTGCTCCACGTCTCATGCTTTTCGTCTCATACAAGCGGATAGGCAAGCAAGGCAGGCAGGCAGGCAGGCAGGCAGGCAGGGAGACAGGTCAGGTAAGTCAGATTGAATACACCCTCACCCTAAAAATGGACTCCTTTTATAGCCCATTGAACCTCATTTGCATATTTTCAGCGGATCAATCCTCACACACAAAAAACAAGCCGCCATCTTGAACACGACCACCCCTAACACACACACAAACAAACCACCCTCTTGAAAACGACCCCAAAGACCTCATTTGCATATTTTCAGGGACAACAAGGCCGCCATCTTGAAACCAACCACCCCTAACCTACAAAAAACAGGCCGCCATCTTGAAAACAGTGGGGAAAAACCCAGAGACCTCATTTGCATATTTTCAGGGAGACAACAGGCCGCCATCTTGAATCCGACCACCCCTAACCTACAAAAAACAGGCCGCCATCTTGAAAATATGCAAATGAGGAAGAGCGAAACAAGTGCAATTGACCGCACCTACAAAAACAGGCCGCCATCTTGAATCCGACCACCCCTAACCTAGAAAAAACAGGCCGCCATCTTGAAAATATGCAAATGAGGCGCGAAACAAGTGCAATTGGACGCACCTACAAAAACAAGCCGCCATCTTGAAGCCAACCACCCCTAACCTAGAAAAAACAAGCCGCCATCTTGAAAATATGCAAATGAGGACCGAAACAAGTGCAATGGGCCGCCATCTTGAAGCCGACCACCCCTAACCTAGAAAAAACAAGCCGCCATCTTGAATATACCCAATGCACCCAATGACCTCATTTGCATAAAACTCATTAACATAAACTCACGCATGCGCACACACATAGCCACGCCCACAAAATAATTTCTGCGCATGCGCAGTGAAGCGCATTGGCCCTTCAAAGCTCTTTCCCTACTACTTCTTCATATCTTCCGAAAAATGCGTATCTTGCAGACAGTAAATATTGCACTGTTTCGATTTAATATAGTTCATTACATCTCTTCTCTTCAATTTATCACCAAGGCCTCTACAATTAAATGACATAATTCTTATCTTTTCATCCATTGTGGGGCAGTTTGAAGTTTACACACAGCAGATAGTGGCAGACTGTCAGGCTCAGCGAACTATTTAGACACACTTCTGAATAAAACCAATAGACATACCCGTACCTACATACCACAGATATAATAAGTTCTACCACCAATCTGAACATTTTCCAATAATTAAATGTACGATCATAAATATAAACAGAATACCACTTGGTTCCACCATATCTTGAACATATGTGTTCAAAAGAGCCACTAACAGACTTGCTTACTGAATATATATTCACACATGTCGCTACAACCAAGCAATATGAGAAAAATATATAAACCATCTAAAATAATTACAAAAGTTCCGTACGGCCTTGGACATTAACTACTGTAGTCTGGCCTTTATTCTAATCCAATTTTTACGTTGAAAGAACCTCTGGTTGAACTGTTAGCATACACATTAATTATATACTGTGTATAGATATCCTCCTTTACAAATATACTCCATAAAATTCAAAACAATTATTCCATGTAGGTCATACATATACAGTCATCCCTTCAAGGAAACTCTTCACCTGTTTTAAGGAAGTTGATCAAAGTATCATTGTATGTTAAAGTTCCCATTATCACTATTATGAAATTGATTCCTCGTTATCTCACAATTTTACCTAAAGTGTTTCTTTAATACATTCTTTATGGACTATTGGATGTTTCAAAGTCTTAATGAAATAAACCACCCCGTATTTACATTACTGTAGTCAAAATCATCATTGTTCATGCTTCTTCAATACATTCTTTATAGACTTGGACATATCAGTCTTAATCAAATAAAGAACCCGATAATTACATTACCTGTTGTCAAACACATCATTATAAATACTTCTTGAATACATTCTTTATAGACTTGGACATATCAGTCTTAATCAAATAAAGAACCGATAATTACATTACCTGTTGTCAAACACATCATTATAAATACTTCTTCAATACATTCTTTATAGACTTGGACATATCAAAGTCTTAATCAAATAAAGAACCGATAATTACATTACCTGTTGTCAAACACATCATTATAAATACTTCTTCAGTACATTCGTTTAGACCTGGACATATCAAACTCTTAATCAAATAGATAACTGAATAATAACATTACTGTTGTCAAACACATCATTATAAATGCTTCTTCAATACATTCTTTTTAGACTTGGACATATCGAAGTCTTAATCAAATAAAACCATTCTTTATGTACTTGGACATATCAAAACTTACTCAAATAAAGAACCTGATATTACATTGCTGTCATGACTGTAGTCAAAAACATCAAATGCTTCTTCAAAACATTTTTTATGGACTTAGACATATCAAATTCATAATCAAATGAGGTCCCTCATAACTTTTGAGGGTACTATCTGGAGGTCTCAAATTAAAAAAAATAATTAATCGATGGTCACATCGTGAAATTTTTCACTAATTCCTTTCTTATTACATCAGAAAAAAAGATAGAGAACCTCGTAGAGTTTAACCCTCATCTACAAGTTTTCATAATGAATTAATACTATTGCATCAGGAAAAAGTTGGAAACCAGCACCTTCATTTTTGTTTCACGTTCCCCCCCCCCCGCCCCCACCCAACACTTTTTTCCCCTCTCCCATTTTATTGTGTCTTTTTTATAAATTATTCTTATTAATAAGTTTCAATAAAGCAGGGAATATTAATGAGACAGTTATTTTCGTGTAACAGTTTGATCTTAAAGTCTGTTAACATGCCGCCTGGTTTGATAAAGACACACTTGAACACCATTGAACTAGTCCTTATATTCCACCCAATTGTCTTGTGAGTTCCTCCGGGTCTCAAGTTTCACAGTAACATCGTGGACTTTGATCCTGGTCTGTAAGTTTTTCTCTTTTCGCACAGTAAAGGCCACCTTAGCTAGCTGCCTCCTCTCACTCTTTAAGTGCGGTGGAAGGTCTTGCTTCACTGAGACTCTTGTTTCTCTGGGGATATTGGTCGCAGACTTGAATATCAGTTCTCGGTCTTTATAGGTCAGAACCACTGCAATGATAGCTGGCGGAGCAGTGTCAGTTGGCCTGGATGGCAAGCGATGGCAGGCTATCATTCAATGCTTGCTTTATTGATTTTAATAAAGCATTTGACTCTGTGTGTCATGTTGGCCTCTTGTGGAAACTGCAAAAGGCCGGAGTTACTGGTAATATATATAACTGTATAAAGCAAATGTATCTTCTCAGCCAGTCTCGAGTTAAATCCACATCATGTATGAGTGAGAGTTTTCCTATATTAAGAGGTGTCCACCAGGGCAATGTTTTAAGCCCTATCCTATTTAATATATATATAAATGATCTGCTTGTTAATTTAGATTTAGATAATGGCAGTAATCAATCGCCAAAGTTGTGGAGTGAGCCAGTAAATTGCCTTGCATATGCAGACGATATCGTGTTACTGTCGTTAGATAAATCTGACCTACAGTCAAAACTGGATAAACTCAGTGCATTTCTCTTTGACTGGGGTTTATCGGTCAATGTGAAAAAGACTAAAATTGTCAGTTTTGGTAGCAACAGGACTGCTAACCATAACTTCTATATTAACCAAAGTCCAATTGAGTGTGTGAAGAGTTATAAATACCTTGGTGTCCTGTTACATAGCAATGGCCTATTCAATCAGGCAATTGATAACCTGGCCTGCAGGGCCAAGAAGGCAATATTTGCGCTGAAGAATGCCATTAATCCCAAAGAACTCACAATTAACCTGGCATGTAAATTATTTGACAGTTGTATACAGCCCATTCTCCTCTATGGTTCAGAAGTGTGGATTGGATATGTCAACAGACAACAACACACTGATGTAATAGAGCCTATTCTCTGTAAGAACAATGAAACTGAATCTGTTCATATAAAGTTCTGTAAACAAATGTTGGGTGTACATTCTAGAGCAGTAAATTTAGCTGTACTTGGAGAACTTGGTAGAGTACCTGTCAAACTTTATGGCATTCTGAAGAGTATAAAATTTTACACTCATATCTTGTCATCAGATCCAACTTCGTTACTGTATAGAGCATATATGGAACAGATTGAGGCCAATAGAGTATCAAATACACAGAACTGGTTATCATTTTTGCAAAAAACGTTATCTGCCCTAGGATGTGGCCATGTATGGGAAAATCAAAGTTGTAAAACCCCAAGGTCTTTATTAAGGCATATTAAGAAGGTACTCTGGGCTAAATATAGCAATATTTGGAAAGAAAAGGTTTCTGAAGTTAGCAAATTAAGAACATACCGGTCGTTTAAATCAGAATTTATAGCTGAAAAAACAGTAATAGATATACCTAACAGAAGTCACCGTGCTTCAATGTTCAGGTTTCGAATCAGTGCCCACAATTTACAAATTGAAAGAGGAAGATATTGTGGACTTTCAGTTGAGGATAGAATTTGTAGGGTCTGTAATCGTCTTGATGATGAGACACACTTCCTACTAGAGTGCACCAGATTTCAGTCGGAGCGACTGTCACTGTTTAATACAATAAGACCTATCTTCCCACTTGTCAGTTTTAATGCTAATATTGGTGTATTAAAGTTTATTATGACCTGTCCTGTGCAAACTGCGATAAACGCTGTGGCGGAATATATTTACAAATGTGAAGCTATGAGTAAACCATTGTAATATGTATTCACTTTGCTAATTTCTCATGCGTTTCTATTATCACCTCTGCCGCTGTAACCTACAGACTAGACTGGGGGCCCGCAATGAGTTATATTGGTCTTGATTAACATGAATACTGTTGCATGTATACTTTTATGGTTTTTGTCAGAATCAGTAAGGAAAATGTGCTTTTTAGTAATATTTGTATGTGCTCTTAATATGTTTTAGCCTTCGGGCATAAAAGTGCAATAAAACTATCTATCTATCTATCTGTTATCGCGATTTCTCAGGAACTACTGCACGGATCTTTCTGAAATTTGGTACACAGGTTCCCCTTGGGGTTTAGTTGTGCAGATAACTTTTCTGGTCCGATTCGAAAATCCAATATGGCCACAGGGCGGCCATCTTGGATTTCCCCATGAAACCTTGTTATCACGATTTCTCAGGAACTACTGCGCGGATCTTTCTGAAATTTGGTACACAGATTCCCCTTGGGGTCTAGATGTGCAGATACCTTTTCTGGTCCGATTCGAAAATCCAATATGGCCACAGGGCGACCATCTTGGATTTCCCCATGAAACCTTGTTATCGCGATTTCTCAGGAACTACTGCACGGATCTTTCTGAAATTTGGTACACAGGTTCCCCTTGGGGTCTAGTTGTGCAGATAACTTTTCCGGTCCGATTCGGAAATCCAATATGGCCACAGTGCGGCCATCTTGGATTTCCCCATGAAACCTTGTTATCACGATTTCTCAGGAACTACTGTACAGATCTTTCTGAAATTTGGTACACAGGTTCCCCTTGGGGTCTAGATGTGCAGATACCTTTTCTGGTCCGATTCGAAAATCCAATATGGCCACAGGGCGGCCATCTTGGATTTCCCCATGAAACCTTGTTATCACGATTTCTCAGGAACTACTGCGCGGATCTTTCTGTAATTTGGTACACAGATTCCCCTTGGGGCCTAGTTGTGCAGATACCTTTTCTGGTCCGATTCGAAAATCCAATATGGCCACAGGGCGGCCATCTTGGATTTCCCCATGAAACCTTGTTATCGCGATTTCTCAGGAACTACGGCACGGATCTTTCTGAAATTTGGTACACAGGTTCCCCTTGGGATCTAGATGTGCAGATACCTTTTCTGGTCCGATTGGAAAATCCAATATGGCCACAAGGCGGCCATCTTGGATTTCCCTATGAAACCGTGTTATCGCGATTTCTCAGGAACTACTGCATGGATCTTTCCCAAATTCGGTACACAGGTTCCCCTTGGGGTCTAGTTGTGCAAGATACCTTTTCTGGTCCGATTGGAAAATCCAATATGGCCACCAGGCAGCCATCTTGGATTTCCCCATGAAACTTCGTTATTGTCATTTCTCAGGAAGTACTGCATGGATCTTTCTCAAACTTGGCACACAGGTTCCCCTTAGGGTCTAGTTGTGCAAGACACCTTTTCTGGTCCGATTCGAAAATCCAATATAGCCACAAGGCGGCCATATTAGATTTCCCCATGAAACCTTGTTATCGCGATTTCTCAGGAACTGCTGCATGGATCTTTCTCAAATTTGGAACACATGTTCCCCTTGGGGTCTAGTTGTGCAAGATACCTTTTCTGGTCAGATTCGAAAATCCAATATGGTCACAAGGCGGCCATCTTGGATTTCCCCATGAAACCTTATCACGATTTCTCGGGAACTGCAGCATAGATCTTTTCCAAATTCGGTACACAGGTTCCCCTTGGGGTCTAGTTGTGCAAGATACCTTTTCTGGTCCGATTCGAAAATCCAATATGGCCACCAGGCAGCCATCTTGGATATCCTCATGAAACCTTGTCATCGCGGTTTCTCAGGAAGTATTTCATGGATCTTTCTCAAATTTGGTACACAGGTTCCCCGTGGGATCTAGTTGTGCAAGATACCTTTCTGGTCCGATTCATAAATCCAATATGGCCACAAGGCAGCCATCTTGGATTTCCCCATGAAACTTTGTTATCGTGATTTCTCAGGAAGTACTGCATGGATCTTTCTCAAATTTGGTACAGAGGTTCCCCCTTGGGGTCTAGTTGCGCAAAATACCTTTTTCGGTTTGATTCGAAAATCCAATATGGCCACCAGGCGCCCATCTTGGATTTCCCATGAAACTTTATCGTGATTTCTCCAGAAGTAATGCATGGATCTTCCTTAAATTTGGTACACAGGTTTTTTGTGGTCCAGTTGTGCAAGATACCTTTTTTGGTCCGAGTCGAAAATCCGATATGGCCGCCAGGTGACCATCTTGAATTTTCCCTTGAAACATTATTATCGTCAATTCTCAGGAACTACTTCATGGATTCTTTCTGAAATTTGGTACACAGGTTCTACATGAGGCCTAGTTGTGCAAGATGCCTTTTTTTGGTCCGATTCCAAAATCCAAGTTACTCTTGAAATTAATACGGTATTCCCGAGTTGTGATGTTGCATCACACGAGTCGCCGGATCAAACATTGGGACATATTCTATATAGTGACTATAGAGAATATCCATACCTTCACCTTCCATATCAAGGAGTTCAAATAATTCAGAATTAAAATATATTTCTTCAAATTTTATATCAATTTTCTTAATCCAGTGAACTGTTTTGTCTGCCGACGGGTCGGCTACATGAAGAGACGTCACTCTTGTGACACAACGTTACAACTCGACAACTTTAGTTACTGCATGTTTCGATCCAAGGGAGATAATCAGGATTCAAACACTTTTGAAGTTTCAACATTACTGCGCGGATCCCTTCAGTATTAAGTATTGTACCATGTTACTATTTTTGAGCATGGTATCTTACAAGAGATATCTCAAACTAGCCCAGTAAACAGAACAGAATTAGCATTCGTTCCTAATTATAAAATCTTAAGTATGTTTCATAGCTCATGCCAAAGGTTCAAAGACATTTGTCTTCGCTTCCAGTACCCAATGATGACACGTGCAAAAAAAATATACTACAAAACGAAGACGAATGATCCTCCGGACATTCACTTTCAGACTAACTTTGCTCTTTTCTCTTGTACTATTACAACTGACATAAGTACAGTTTCTAGAAATCTTGAAACTCCTTAAACTTAGAAAAATGATATCTTGGTGTTTTCCAGTGTCCCTTTTTTGATCTTTTTCGCTCAGATTCGAAATTCTGTAAACAAAATTACAAATCAATCGTTTGTTCTTAGTAACAACGGACAAAAAGATCCTCTTGTCACTAGCTTACAATTATTGGACAATGGTGGGCGCCAAGATCCTTCAGGATCTCTCGTTCACAGTAGCCTAGGTCTTTTAGACACAATGTTTACACCCGGGCTTTTAAGTGTGTCCGCCATGGCGTATATAGCCTGTTTCTATATTCTACTCAATTCTGCCTTTTTACTTCAGAATCATACTGCAAGGAAAATATATATTAAATTAATATAAATTAAAGAAACATAATTTAGCCGTACAACAAAATATTTGCAAGTTAACCATGTAATAAGACCTTTGCAAGTTAGTCGTGATTAGGCCCCACCCACCTCAGGCTGAGGGAGTCTCAACTGTGAAAAGAGTTACGGGTATCATACTTTGATTTTGAGTGAGTTCCATGATCAAAAAGTTCAGCAATTAACAACTGTTTAATTTTAATCAACGAGTATCTGTTTTCCAATTTACGGTTATTGGGTGAGCTATGCGCCACCACATTACCGGATGGTAAAACCGATAAGACGGATATTACGTTACGTACGTCAGCATTCCGTATTTCCTAATACCTCATCATCTATCAGTTTGTCTGTTATATTGGCTTTCATTTGGTATTTAACATAATAAATCTTGAAATCAATGATCAAGTACAGGCGTCTTCTGCTTACCCTGCCTCCTATAATTTTATGAGCACTTTGTATAGCGCAGTGCCACACGGTATATTCCTGTAGCGGTCTTATGCCCACGCGAATTATTCTACTGCCACCCTTGAGCACACCCCCATACCATACCCTTCAAGACTGTAAGGTCAAAAATTGGTCAGCTCGGGGTGTAAACTGGACCAAAATTTAACCCCCTTATCCCGCAACAGCTCCCGGGCTATAAAGCAGAATTGGACAAGTTCATAGCGCACTTTTCAATCGTTTGAAATACAGCAGAATTTTATTCGCAGCAAAACGACTCGAATCAAATCCAGCTCAATCCGATATTTATTATATTAGACAAGAGAAGAACTATATGCTGTTTTTGAATTTTCTTCATGGATTAATAGATTCTCTCAGAAACACAGCTAGGCGCTTGTTGCTGGTCAGTTATGGTTATGATATTAATATTTTTATATACTCCTCCTACTCTATTAATGGAGTGGAAGGAAAGTATATATAAATATAAATATCATAATTAATAACTGACCAACAACAAGCGCCTGTGCTTAGAAATGCCCTCATAGCTCCTGAAGGGCCATAGATTCGTTCTACTTATATAATTATTGGCACAATCAATCTTAATAAATTAATATATATCAATGCTCCCCAATCGTATATGTCACTATATAGAATCTAACGTATTTCAACTGAATCTGAGCGCCCATACCATGGATATTTAATAGCATTATGCCATCATCGTCGCATCTGGACTCATCCATTTGAAGTCGGGGAGGGGAGATTGGTTCACTGTGTCCATTTACCCCAGTGTTAACACTAAAGATCAGTCCATATATCTACCCCGTATTATGGCGCCACAATGTCGGGACCTGCGAGCCGGCCAATTCGGCTGAGCCAACGAAAAATTCTTTGTCATCAATGTTTCCTTCAAAGCACTGTGAAGCGTTCTCGGGATTGGTGCACACGCGAGTTACTGCAAGCCTGTTAGATCCTACAAGCGACATATCCGAATCTAATTAAAATTAATTCCTATCTGCTCCCCAGCAGATAGGAATTAATTTTAATTAGATTGTGGCACAATATGAGCTAGAAGATAACCTCCCCATCTTACTGGTCGTTCATGTAAATTAAATCATGCAGCGACTTGTCAGATGGAGAGCGTTCTTTTCAGGTCTGGTTTTAATCCGATTTAATGCATATACGGAGGTACGGAGGAACAGAGGAGAGCTATTATATATGGGATTGGTCCAATTAAGGGAGAAGAGGACGTTCATTTTCCTACTGTTATGGGGCTACAACATGGTGATTTGTCCATTTTTTCAAAACAAGCTGAATTTCCTAACAAAAGTACCCGGACATCTCAACGGTTGTAGAGTGCAAAGTGCTCCCGAGGTTGAAAATTATGCCTCTGAAACTCCCAAAATTCACTCTTAGTCACTTTCAACAAAAAAAGAAACTTGTAAAGGGCTAATAAATGAACCTCCAATAATATTCCCTACCCCCAACCCCATTCCCGACCCCCACCTCTTCCTCGTACAGCAATATTTCAGCTATATAGCGCGATCAAACAAAATTTCAAGTATTTAAGTTAATAACTTAGTAATCCAACACATTAAAGCATACACACATTAAAACTTATGCAACAAACTGATTTCTCTGCCATACTTTTGTAACGAGTATGGTAACCCCCCATTTTTCATTCATGGATTATCTTCTCTTAAACTGATGAAACAATAGTGAAATTAACAAAAACCAAAAAAACATTCAACCTCTAGAAATGAACGGCATCCTCTAATGCCTTAAAATAACATGTTCTTCAATATTGTCCAGGACCGGGTATCCGACAACTTATGACAATTCGTTTTGCAGTTGGATGAATGGATGGATTTGCTTGGGCCCTCTATCGTGTTATGTTGGGCACTGGTCATATAGAGCATCAGATTTATGTCAAACACGATTTCCCCATATATATGCGCAAAACAATAGATAAGCCCAATATGTGTACAAGTTTTTGTATATTTCACCCCCCCCCCTCCCCCCGCTCCCTACACCCAAATAAAATTAAAACAAAAATCATTCCGTGAAGGTCCGTGTAAAACAAGTGACAATCCAGCTGCATCACTCCCATATTGCAGCTTTCCATTTCGCAAAATTGAAAGTAGAGAAATGAAAAGATATACATGGCTCCCGTATTTCAGCTTTCTGTCTCGCAACTTTCATCGTCTGTATCTCAAATGAAATTCATGCCATACAAAACTCTATCCGGTTTCTACCAATATTATTCGCATTACATTTTGCGACAATTTGCTATACAAGGCATTCTTAGGAGAGATGGTTAAAATCCGACCGAAAATGAAACCGTTTTGTCGTATACGGTGATGCGTATCTTGCAGTTTGGGAGAAATGGAGCTACTTTCAGCAAAGTATCGATTTCTCTATACCTACATGTATATATCATAATTGTCTTTTGAAATACAAAAGATGGATGCAGTATCGAGATTTCCATCTTTATACTTTCAATTTTGCGAGACGGAAAGCGGAGTACGAGAGCGGTGCATCTTCACATTGCAAGTTAAATACAGTTCAGACCAGCTGAAAGGTTAGTGTTGGCGCACCAACGGCGCGCAAACGAAGCGCGCCAACACAAAGGTATAGCGCGCCAATGCCCATGATTATCGGCTGGCCATTGTTCTAACTCTGTTAAATGTAGTCAGTCGACATGACTGAACACAGGCCGCGCGCTATCAGCACGGTCAGACAATGGCTGGAAGCGAGCTGCAAGAGTAAGAGCCCGCTAGTGAGGTCTTTGTTAGCGAGCGATATCGTTCACGCGAGATTACATTGCCTGTAATTCATACCTATTAAACAACATCAGGTATATGAATTTGTGTTACCGGCGAACACGTGGACCTCGATCAAGCGTATTTGCATTCCATCTAAAAATTTGCAAAAGGAAATAGATTTAAGATTTATTTTAATCATAAACACTGCTTGCAAAATGGATTGTAATTTGTGCTTCGTCGGACACCTGCTTTCAAAGTTGACCCAGACTTGCGCGTCTCACGGAATAGCATTTCTGGTATTAAATAATGGGAATTGTTTATTGGAAGTTTCATCTTACGGCCGCTTCTCATACAGATGCGCAAGTTCAAGTCATTCGTTTTTCTACATTCAAAAATTCTTGCAAATTGTGTTAATTTTGACCATTCAAGAGTAAATGCCCGGGATTTTACTACCGGATTATGCAGTGTATAAATATTTAATCAGTGGGACAAGAACCGATGAAACGAATTATGTAATACCCGTACCTTTTTACTAGAAATCGGTTGATTGATTTGATTGAAGTCTGGTAATCCCTTTCTGAGGATTTGTCACCAATAAAACAGAACTCACTCCTCTGTGAAATAGATCAACCCTCATGAAATCTGGCGTCTACACACAACCCAGCTATCCAGACGAACTTTGGTACAAGTGTTGGATGCTGTCTGAACATGCTTAATATAGCCCCGCGCGACCAGTTTGACCCCACGTGGCTTTTCGCGGGAAAATGAGAACACGTGTTTGAAATCTTGCAACATATAACTGTGCAGAAGTTATATTTTACTGAACCGACAGTATGATTTGGCAGGAAGAAGACCGACTGATGGGAAAATCTTTCACTTTAAGTTATAATCCATATTACTATGAAAACAGTACAGTCGACGGCAGTTCAATACGATTTCACTTGAGTACATGTACGTATATCATCGCAGGTTATTCGTGCACAAATACATGAATGTACACGCTTAAAGTCCCTCCCTCCGTCCCCAACATCAAGACCTACATTTCATATGTGTTAATGTATACTTCCTGTCGAACAGTATAACGGATGTTATATTGTCAGCAAGAAAACAACACTGTAAAGATTAATCATCTCGTTAAGTTTGGCGTAAACAAGTGGAGAATATAAACATAACAGTGCATTCTCTCTCTGATGGGGTAAAGCGATATCCCGCTTTCGTCCAACAAAATGCGCGTCTGCGTCTCGTTTGAAAAGAAATGAAATGGCATTAACTTATTGTTTAGGTAGAAATCTCTGTTATTGTTTCGTTTTTGTTATTTAGCTGGAACGATGGATGTGTGGGCCATAAATACTTGTTAATTCTTATTTCCTCATCGGAAGTTATATATTATTTCGTGTGCAACCTTTAACAGTCGGGCGGTAACGAATAAAGAGCATATACAATTGGAGTATTTGTCATTCTCTGTAAGGGGCTAATTGATCTTTTGAGTTTTTGTGTATATTTTGGTTAGGCGGTTGTAACAAGACAAGCCAAAGAGACAACTAGTCTGACCGAGCACTGCATGTTGCCCCGATTATGATCTCGACTCACCCGTGTGTCTGAATTTATACGAATCTGTATTGTATTCATTTGAAATGTTACGTTCAACCGTTTTACTGGCCGTTCTGAAAGAGGAGGCGGCCTTCGCAATTTGCACACACCAACGTTTTATGAATTCTGATAATATATTTAGGCATACTTTAAGCTATCTTTGGCGAAACTTTTTGTTAATGAAGATTATTCGTAGTCTCAACCGAATGTTCACAAGACGGCCGAGTTTCCTTGGAGCGCAAACAAAACATGATAGATAAACATTTACAGCATTCTTATTGAATAAGTCAAATCTTCTATATATTTTTTAATTACTTAGCCACTAATTAAAACTGTAGAATAGACTGTGTTCTTGCCCTACACCGCCAGAGGGGAACTCTTTGAAAACAATTCAGTTTTAAGCGGTGACGGCTGTTAGCGCGCGATCCAGCAAGCGCGCCAACGGGGAGCCTTTGTTTACCGCCGACATGCTCACAATGGTTCAGTGGTTTGACCGGACTATAATCTACCGGCGCGTGGCGGCAAGGGTCACATCATGGGGGTGTAATAAATCTTGGTGATTAGGCCAGCACGTTGGCGCGCTATCGGTGCGTAAACGCTGTTCACTAATTGGAAGATTAAGCTGGTCTGAACTGTACTTCACTAACGTTCCGTCATTCCGTCAAAACAAGTGTAGTGTTCGACTTGGATATGCGAAGATGGGGCGGGGTCACGATTTCCACCTTTCTGCTTTCAATTTTGCGAAATGGAAAGCTTGCAGACGGAAGAGACGTCGAGCTTTCCATCTTCCTACTTTCAATTTTGCGAGATGAAAAGCTGAATTGTTTGTGTTACACGGATCGAACCGGTTGTTGCTATTAACGGCTGCTCCCTGCTATCATTTTAGCACTATTTTCTGTAGGCAGATACCAAAAAATTACCCAGTCTAGGTAAACCAAGATGGTAGATCACAGAAATTTGAGATTTTATCGGCAACTGACAATTACCACGCATTTGGCAGTTTTGTTTAAGATAAACATTCTTGCAGTGCGGGCAAGTCAATTTATTCATCTCCTGGCATTTATGTAAATGACTTGACCACCTATGTGACAAAAAACAGTTTACTTTTAATATGTGGCAAGGTTATGTATACCGGTATTTTGCATGTATGATATATAAATAGTTAATTTAATTCCACATAGTTTTCTACACATGCTACCATGATTATATTAATATAGTTTAAAGTATTTTTTAAAGTTGGCGAAGGAAAATATCAGAAATCACCTGCCATTATATGAAATTATTAGGAACATTTTGATAAGGGTCGGCAATGGGGTTTTGAGACTAAAATTGTCAGAATGGACTACAACATGAACTATGGCTTCTTCGGCAATTGAAATAGAGAGCCTTGGAGGCTTTCCGACTTGCATTTCTGGACACCTGGCCTCCAAACATACCTTCTCAGCACGATCTGGTAGGCAGCACCGTATTGAAAGAAGTGCGTTTACATAGGTCACCTGATCATGGAGGAACTAGGGCTACGAATTAGCAAGTAAGCAACAGGTTCAACGGTCAAACAATCTGCAAAAGTGTGATAATCAGAATCCCCATACCATACCTATGACAGAATTACCAACACCAGATTGGTGGCTATGGATGCCATTTTTGTTGCAGAAGAAAGCATGAAACTCTTTCCATAATTCAGAATACTGAATTAGGGGCAATATACGTAAATAAAGAAGTCTTGGTTAAGGTATTGGAGTTTCTGAGGCTATTAATTCCATTTGGCATATGTAATGCACCTGCTACCTTTCATATATGGTGGTGATGAACTACTTTTCATAGACCTCTACAGTATTCACAATAGGAAGGGGATTTTGAGCTACAAAACAGGACTTCTCTAATTATGGGGATCACGTAATCTCACAAATATCTCATACTGTGGCACCAAATCGAAACTGCACATATTGTATCAGTGTTAACTATCAGCTGAGAGCCCTTGTGTATTTGACACATCACAGCAATGGTTTGTTTAATCCAAGACACCAATGGCAAAAACTTCCAGCATCTATTTAAAAAAAACAATGTTCATTTCTCTGCCACCTGTTTTCTTTGATCATTGTTTTGAAACATAAACATGGAGTGGTTTCTGCCAGGGCTGGCTTGGTCCGAGTCAAACCACTGATGGGTCGAAATAAGACTGCTACAATGTGTCAAATAGACAAGGACAATCAGCTGAAAGTCCCAGCTGAATCAATAAGCATAGTACTTCAAATTTGCTCAATATTTCTTTGAATAGTAGTGGCCAAAGTGCTTTACGGAGCAAGTTCTCAGGATTGCATCGATTAGCTTGACCAATCTGTGAAAATAGGTCAAGGTCAGTCAAGAGTGAATTTGACCTAGAGGACCCTATAACCTGTATAAGACAGTCTCTTACCAAAGATTAACGAAGGCTCTAGTCTTCTGCATTCACAGCATTTGGGACTAACACAGAGACAAAGAGACCATAGCCCCCTCCCACTTACATGACAGGGGACCTGTTGAGTATCTTTAGGGAAACAGTGAAGAAACCAGAGTTGTATATCGATATACATGTATATATATATACATTCAGCTTTATTCAAACTTCGCTATAGCGCTATGTACAATGCAGTTGAGTCCGAGGTAAAGTTTAACCCTTATTCAAATGACGTCATGAAGGTTATTACAGTAGCCACCTATTGACAAAAGACCATCTTTATTCCATATTCAACATGTAGAATTAGTTGCATTGTCACCTACATGTATTGGGGACAAGGAATATTGTTGAAACTCTTGGAATAACAACAAAGATGACTAACGAGCTACAAACTTTGGTAATGAAGATACAAAGATATTAATCGATTAGGATACTTTACCCTTCAACAGGACCAAATCAAACTACAGTTCCATGTATATTTCTCCAGGGAATCATGGAACCCAGTATAGTAAAATATTCCCTCCCAACAATCGAGAAGACTTGATTAATTTATATATTCCCGGAAACGTAACATATTTATACAAGCAGGATAGCTAGAAATATTTGTCTGCTCCATGAAGTCAGAGATTTGATACAGGAAAATCCGACTAATCAAATTTTCCCAGCCTTTGCAAGTCTTTTGGCGATTGGTCACAAAAATTCACCCACGTGTCAATCTAGTGACAGAGAAGATATCGAAAGAAGAATAATGGCAAGGAAAATAAATAACCCCAAACAGAGCATCAAATTGATCTACAAGTGATAAGCAATACAACTGCAGTGTAGCTCCAGTGTAGCCTTGTTCTTTTACTACGCGAGAACAAAGCTATGGCTGCAAACCAATCACCAGACTGAGTTGTTGGAAAAGTACCGGACGGGCAACATTTGCCGAACCCGTTAACCATAACCAATAAAATAATTGTATTCTATGTCCACTTACCTTTCATAAAACACGTTGTTTAAGAGTGACTGTCAATTTAGCTTTGCAAGACATCTAAACTTGGACGAGGGGGTCAAACTGTCCACATTGCCAAACGCCGATTTCGCGCCAAACACTACATGCACAGCAGCGTTTTGGACAGTTTTACTCCCTCGTCCAAGTTTAGACTTCTTGCAAAGCTAAAAATGGACAGTCACTCATAACCAAGGTGTTTGATGGAAGGTAAGTGGACATAGAATCGAATTATTTTATTGGTTATGGTCAATTGGTTCGGCAAATATTGCCCGTACGGCACTTTCCATCTTGTGATTGGTTTGCAGCCATAGCGTTGTTCTCACGTAGTAAAGAACAAGGCTACACCGGAGCTAAATGCAGTGCTGTTGTAAACATATTTTGTTGAAATTGGAGCTTAAAACTGGTTAAAGAAATATAAATAATTTTCTCGATCAAGTTGTGAATTCTTTAATGAAATTTAGCCGAGATATTGTGAACATTTCAGATTAATATCCTTCTGAACTACGAATGTGTTATGATAGTGTACACCAGAGCCATTGACAGTACATAGTCTTCAGGAATCATCTTCTGGATGTTGTAAAATTAGGCAATGCAAGATTTTTGCATTGCGTCCTTGGATTAAAAACATTGTTGACCAGGAGTGGTAACCTGTTTTCAGGTTGCCTGGAGGTTGCCATATGAAAAATAGTGGTAACCTATTTTCAGGTCCTCATAATTTTGACTAATAATATGACATTAGGTTAATAATTATGCAATAGGTACCCACAGGTTACCAGTGTATAATTCATGGTAACCTGTTGAGAGGTTACCATCAGCACTTCTTAAATTGAGGCCTGGTAACTGATTGTAGGACTTAATACACACGTACAGGGATATTTTGTAAACATAGAGGGTGCCGCAGTGCGCTGAGCTCAATGGGGGATTGCTGCCCGATGTTTTGCCAGTACACATGTTGTGCGCTGGAGTTGTCAGGGGGTTGACAAGCGACCAGAGACACAGGAATTCAGCAATAATGTTATGTTTCTTGCACTATAGTTAATCAAGGAAGTATAATGTGTGTTCTGTTGGAAATATGATGTGTAATGACAAGATGATAGCCTTTGATGTTAACCCTGTTTACACACTGCCAGCCAGCATCTTGGCGACTTCAAATCCCTCTTAGCAGGGGGGATAACTGTGTATTTGTTTACATCCCACTTCCAAATATGGTAATACTAAACTGATGTATGGGGTCAAGGTCAATGGTGAACAATGGTTTTCTTAAATGTTGAATATGGTTTTGGCAATGGTCGGCCATAGACTCTGAACATGGTCAACCATGGTAGTTTGTGGTCTTTAGACCATGGTCAAACATTTTTTTTACCATGGTCATTGACCGTGGTGTGCCATTTAACAAAACATGGTCAACCATGGTCTAGAGACCATGAACAATAATGATTGTTCATGGTCTGATCCTTGCCATTTTGTCGGTCATGTCAGGGCTGCAATTCCCTTTGACAGCGGAATATATATATTGTGTCACCAATGGAGCAATACGTCTCTATGTGCCATGACGTCTGTGAGCATGGGTTATTATCACATCAAAAATGTTTGTCAAGCGACAATATACACAGCCAGCACTGTGCGGAGTCTCGAGTTATACTTAAGGTGCAACTGTTGTCAACCACGAATAAAAAATCATTTAAAATTAACAATAAAACGAAGCTTGCGTAAAGCTTAACTAACTACAATATACTGAATGTTTTGTTTGAATAATTGAGCAATATAATAATGGGTAAAATATGCTTAACAGATCTGATTTCAGCGAGCATATATTAGCACAGTGTTTCCTCTCTTGTACAATTGTTTTAATAATTAAGTACAAAATGTCAGACAATGACTTTGATCCCCTGTGCACCCCTGATTATTCAGTAGTGAAGATCGAAGCACACATTGAAGTGTAGTTCTTAAGCTGTATGTACATAATTTTTTACTATATAAAGTTCATACCAGATAATCCATTCTGGATGTTTTCGGAGTCCATGTTTCATACAGTATATTAACTCAAATATAGTAATTTTATTCCAAAGTTTCAAGATCCTTCCAGTAGCTCTCAAAGTATGAAACGAACAAGTAGATTAGCATCTTCTCGAGCCAAGTCGATGTACATCACGTTGCTCTGTACATTGCCTTGGCATACTTCTCTAGTAAAGTTGGAACGTAAATACTCATCGATGAGTGGGATGCAGACACGGCTTGCTGCATCCAATCAGAATGCGCGTTACGTAGCAGTTGATTACCGAGATGGCGGCCGCCACTAAGAACGAGCTGTGTCGAATGTGTGGGGAAATTCTGCCGAAAAAAAACAAGAGAAGCATTTTCACGGCCACTTTCGGTGTTTTGATCAATTGAATCAGCTTTTGGGATGCCCTGCATGGTCGAACGATAACGAATCGCCTTACAAGTGTGGTCGACTTGAAATTGAAGGGGAACAACTCCTGCAGGCAAAAAGTCGCTCATCGCTAAAACTTCCAATAGGTGGCGCAGAGCAGTACTCCTCTGCCACCAGCCAAGAATGTCAAGGCAGCGTAGAGAGCTTTGCGATGTAGTTGACTTGGCTGGTGAAGATGGTAGATTAGGTGATTTGTATGTTAGGTTTTTTTATGTCATGACATGACAAGCTTGCATTCTATAACAATGTTAGGTCATCATCATGGCCCCAAAATAACCCAGTTGGTATTGATAATTCTCGTCAATTCTCAACAGATATATTTTTAAGTTCATGATAAAATGTGTGAAATTTTATCAAGGTTCAATGTATATTAATGGTCAAAGTCTAACCAAATACCAAGGCCAAATAAAGGCTATATTTAATGATAATTTTTATACATACTGTATGACCACATAAAACATTAGCTACTTAACAATGGAATCCTGTATTTGTAATGGACTGCTCTGACATCTACAGATCATGTAAATCATGAGAGATCAATACTTTAAATTATCTGAAACCCCCTCCCCTCAATATTGTACCCTCACAAATATAATAATACATATAAAACAGACTACTATACTGGCTTTGTCAGTCCAGGCAAATACTAAAGAGAGTAAAGGACTACTAATTTCAATGGCCAATTTGCACTATAGTTCAAGTTAATCCCTGGACAATGCTGTCTGGTCTCGATGCCAGAGAGCAGTGCACTGACAGCTGACTGGCCGCTTGAGATCCGGTTTGTCAATTCGAGTGATTCACTATGTATTTAACCCAGAATAAATTTTTTGATCAATGATAACTTGTACATTTTCGACCTGAGGTTGCCAGGATTATCATAAGTGTAAGCTTGTTGGTCCTTTCTTGGAATGGTGGGAATATTTTATCCATATTATCACATTTACACCAGTTATCAATAGTTGAAAAACCCGCCCCATGTTATAAACATAGGGAAGAGATCACGAGAACGACCCAAAGTTTACCGGTGGCTCACGAGCTATGCACCAGTGTCGCCCACACCAGGGCAAGACAGCATTATCCAAGGATTTATATGTGATCTCCCCATTTGATAGACAGTCAGAATTAGTGTTTTTCCAAAATGTCCAAGATTGTACAAGTTATGTTTCTATCATTACAGTGGAACTTGCGTAAACCGACCATGCGTGGAACCAGATTATAGTGTCAGATTGTAAAGGTTCTGGTTTATCAAGGTTCAAAATAGGGAGCCAAGATAATGTCGGTATTTAGAGGTTGGTCGGTTTACACAGGTGTTGATATTCACAGGTTTCACTGTACATGACAGCTGATGATTTCCCAAATAATAACTGACTGTCCTATGGTGCACAGTAAGATCTCAAGAAGATTTTTATCAAACAAGCCGGGTAACTTTCCCAAGAAGTCACAGCCATAAAATCTATTGAATCTCCAAGCTTACCACAAATTGGGAGGCCATACACATTGAGTAGTCCATATACAAGCAGTACAAAGTCATCCTTTCTGGTAACGAAGTAACTAATACAACATAACTGGCCCACACAGCGCATGTGTGTAAATGAATAAAATATCAAATAAGATATACCTGTATATAGTATACTCAGTGAGTAAGACAGAATCTAGGTGGAGCATTCTGTAAAACAATTTGACAGAGAATGATGTTAAAACTCACGAAAGACCGCGTAACTTTACTCTTTCAAGAACATGTACTTGCCTGGATTGTAAATGAAAATGGAAAATCAACGAAAATTGGCAGATATGTCACACTGTAATACTAATAATCCTATAAAAGTAAACATGAAAATGTTTTGTGAAAAAAATTGAAAATGGAAAATCAATGGAAATTTGACAGCATTTCCTTTGAATTTACACTGTAATACAAATAAACCTGTAAAAGAAAACGTAAAAATAAATGTTTCATGAATAAAATTGAAAATGGAAAATCAATGGAAATTTGACAGCATTTCCTTTGAATTTACACTGTAATACAAATAAATCTGTAAAAGAAAACATAAAAATAAATGTTTCATGAAAAAAATTGAAATTAGATTTATGAAACAGAATATGCATCATTTCAAGGAAAAATCAATGAATGTGAAAAAAAAAAAAAAAAAAAAAACTGGGGAGGAGTAAAAAGTGCTTCCTTCACATTAATACTAGTTAATGAGATGAAAATAATGTCTAAATGATTCATGCTCAATGCAGTATGTGCACAACTTACAATACCGGTACAGATAATAAAGTGAGACAGTCTGTCCATTCAAGTTCTTGCAAAATTGACTAGTTTTCTACATGCGAGTATTACAAAAAGTATCTTGAAATGCAATAGCCAGGGGACTACATAACACATGAAACGAAACAGATGTGGAAAACAGGAGACTGTCCAAAATAATTCAATTATTAATTAGAGCATATGGACACAGTAAACCCTCTAATAATTCAATTATTAATTAGAGTATATGGACACAGTAAACCCTCTAATAATTCAATTATTAATTAGAGTATATGGACACAGTCAACCCTCTAATAATTCAATTATTAATTAGAGTATATGGACACAGTAAACCATCTAATAATTCAATTATAAATTAGAGCATATGGACACAGTAAACCCTCTAATAATTCAATTATTAATTAGAGTATATGGACACAGTAAACCCTCTAATAATTCAATTATTAATTAGAGTATATGGACACAGTAAACCCTCTAATAATTCAATTATTAATTAGAGCATATGGACACAGTAAACCATCTAATAATTCAATTATTAATTAGAGTATATGGACACAGTAAACCCTCTAATAATTCAATTATTAATTAGAGCATATGAACACAGTAAACCCTCTAATAATTCAATTATTAATTAGAGTATATGGACACAGTAAACCCTCTAATAATTCAATTATTAATTAGAGCATATGGACACAGTAAACCCTCTAATAATTCAATTATTAATTAGAGTATATGGACACAGTAAACCATCTAATAATTCAATTATTAATTAGAGCATATGGACACAGTAAACCCTCTAATAATTCAATTATTAATTAGAGTATATGGACACAGTAAACCCTCTAATAATTCAATTATTAATTAGAGTATATGGACACAGTAAACCCTCTAATAATTCAATTATTAATTAGAGCATATGGACACAGTAAACCCTCTAATAATTCAATTATTAATCAGAGTATATGGACAGTCAACCCTCTAATAATTCAATCACATAACAACCCATATTTCATCTCCAATTATGATCAGCTCATCTCTCAGTTTCAAGTAGAATGATCACTCTCGCTCTAACAATTTTATCTCCAGGAGAGCTTTTGATCGCTCTCCTGGAATTTGGAAATGCAATGGAGAATTAATATATTGGAGAGACTGATCACTCGCGCACTTCTCCTGCGAAAGAAAATCCAGGTGAGAGATAAACAGCTCTCACAGAGAATACCCAAATGAGAGACTGCAGTTATGCTTATAAATTTGTTCACCTCAAATGTTCAATGTTTTACAGGTACGTTGATACTATCCTGTTTTTGTTAGCCTAGCCCTGGACAGATAGCCTATATCAAGAACAAAATGAATAGCTAAATTTCATCGCAATGTACTTCTGGCCGTCATAAATCACCCGACATGCAGAGATATTATGGGGTTTCTTCAAACGTAAATAGATTTTGAAATCAGAGAAAACTTGATCCACCAATCAGTCAGATGCTGATGGCAAGATGGTTACTCATTACTTGTCCTCGGATCACTGTGAGTCTGCGGACAAGGTACTTGTCTATTTAGAGCATGGATAGCCCTTGGATACAATATTGTACATAAATGGGGCTGACATGGTCGGGCTATTGTGCATAAACACTTTCACTGAGAGAAACCCAACAATCGATAAACACCCGTTCAAAGACGGGCCAGAGCAATAGGCTAATGTTTTTGTATATGATTTCACCAACTTCCTTTCCTACTCAATTTAATCAGATCAATATTTTGGGGCGAGAGAATGCACTTGCCATGATTGGATTATTAGAAAGTTGATCGTACATGAATGACACAACTACGTTTTTGCTGGGTTCAGCATTCGTATACAAATATACGGTTAAATCTGTCATGACGTAATAATTTATTAACACCAAAAACACAATGTCAAACATACATGGCATGGGTATTTGGGCTTAATGTGGAAATGGCCACCTTAAGTCCCTATAAATAACATTAACAATTGTATGCAGTTTGTATAGTATAAAACACCACTGACGAATACCAAGTTAAATGCAAAGGGAGCAACAGCTACGAGCAATTTTGAAATTTTTTACTTTGAGAGCCATGAAAGCGAACTATACCCAAACTGGGTCACTTGTCTTGACGGTTTCTAGTACCTGGTGATTACCAGGTATGGGGAATCCCGCTCTCTAAAATGGAGGAAAAAAGGGTCATTTTCGCTCAATAAATCAGTTCACATAATAAATTCAGCAAAATCCTCTTGAGACAGACATATCTATCCGCATTAAATGGTAGTAAAAAAGTAAATTGTCATCTATCTAATTTGCATAATAATACGCCAAACATCCTTCGCGCTGTTTAAACAACATTGGCTGGTTCTTCACATGGCAAATTAATTTTATGACATGGAACAATAGATAAATCAATGCGCCTGAAATTTTGAT
This sequence comes from Hanleya hanleyi, assembly GCA_036873755.1. NCBI lineage: Eukaryota > Metazoa > Mollusca > Polyplacophora > Lepidopleurida > Hanleyidae > Hanleya > Hanleya hanleyi. The sequence goes on from JAVTVY010018552.1 coordinate 38,121, forward strand.
GCAGTGGTGAAGAAGGAATCACAAGTTATTGAGCAAAAACGACCTTTTTTACCTCCATTTTAGAGAGCGGGATCGCCCTAACCTGATTACTAGGACATGAACCGCATATTGTAGGGTACCGCGGATAGGTGTCAAAGGTGACCCATTAAACATGAACATTACCTTAAAAGCACACAAATGTGTAGTTTTGTGGAGCTTGTAAATATCACCAGCAATTTTACATGGATGGAATTGGGGAAGTCTGGTTCTTTTAGTTGTCTGGCAAACAAAAGTCATGTGGTACACTCCAAGTTACAGAAAACATACTACAGACAACATCATGCTACCTATCTGCCTACCTTGCTGTCTTATTATAAAATAGCACTACATTATTCAATCTGCAATAGATTTCTGACTAGAGAAGCTTTAATACAGATAGCTATTCTAATGATTTTAGAAAGTTTAGATCGGCTCGATCGGGCTTAATGTACTCTCAGAAATTCAAATTATCGAACGAGGATTCGGATGGCCAGACTGAGTGTTCAGGCTGAGTTTCTCAAAATTCATTATCCCCACAGATTTCACATAAACTAGAATGAAAGTATAACTCTGAAAATGGAAGTCATTGTGATATAATCTTCTATATTTCCATTTATGCCACCATCAGATGGAATATAGAACATTCGAACATACCTCCAGTCCGTCTCAATGTTATAGCATTGTACCAAAAGTGGTGTTGAATTCCCGATAAACACCGGGGGGAACACCTGCAGTGCTGTGAAGTTGTCGGCTGGCGGGGATAACTATAGGGAGCGCGCGCGAAATGTATACTTTCCCGCAGTTTGCAACAATGTTTTCGCATTGACCAGCTGGAATGTGACGCCTCATTCAAAAATTGTTTTGATCAATGTGGAAGGCATACACCAACGTATTTGAGCAATTTAATAGAATTTCGTAATAAATATTCGATTGTGCATGTCCGAATCGAAATAAAGACCTCGGAAATCGTTTCAAATTTCCCAGATAAACACCAGTTGGCATGAGTCCAGCAGTTTAGACCCGAGGCCGCAGGTCTAAACTGCTGGACTCGTGCCAACTGGCGTTTATCTTGGAAATTTGAAACCGATTCCGAGGTCTTTATTTCTTAATTATATCACAAGGACTTCCATTTTCGGAGTTACTTTCATCCTAGTTTATTTGAATTTCTCACATGTCAAGATTCAAATCAATGTTGATGACAGAGACAAGGATAAACTAATATAAAATATCGAAATATGAAACATAACCAATCAGGAACGATGCTGCAGGACTTGAAAAAAAAAGAAGAAAAAAAAGTTGTTTTCTTGTGACATCAAATATCGCGAGTGCATACCTACCCTGTGAGTTTATGGCACATGGCCATGTTTGTGGTACAATTGGCCCATTCCACAGAAAGTTTAACTCTAGTGACGATATCCCCCAGTCTCTCTTGAAGCCAAACTCTCTACATCATTATATTTTTGTAAATATTTATGGAAGACAAAGATTAACATTCAATGTCATCCAAAAATGTTGAAAATTAAGATGTCCCCAAAGCTAAATTACTTGTAGATTATCAACAGGTATGTTATACTTTCTGTGGATAGGGTCCAATCAAAATTCAGTCGATAATACATTTACCAGGACATTGTATACATACTGTATAGGAAAATAACAGTAACTTTTGACGGCTATACCCACATCTTGTAACAAACAATCATGTATACCCTATTTCTTCAAATTTTTCAAACAGCATTTTTAAACTTAGTTGACACAAGGATGGATTTTTCCCGCTTCTAAGTCTAAATTCTGTGGCATGGATATGTTATTTATTCCAAGAACTGAAAAGATAGCCAGTGAAATTTGAAGAATGTTTGCAGAATTCCTCTCCAGAGTAGCCTGATGTCAAGTTTTGCCATCTGAATAATTAGAAGAAATATGGAGATTGCAAATGATCTAAATAAAAATTTCAACTTGAATTGATTGACAACCATTCCACAGTGTGACATGTCCTCACGTGGTGTTGTTTATATTAGGACTATTATTGGTTAATCAAACAATCTTATTTTAAATTTATCTAGTTTATAAACATACATGAAATGAAAAATGATTTTCGATAATATTACGGCCGGGTATGTGAGCGTAGTTGCCTGACTAGGAAAATGAAAGCATACGTACTTTACTAGTAATAATTTACATCTGCACAATTAAGAAAAGACACAACAAATTAATCTACAACGCAGCAAGGAAGCAATCAGCCCCCCTTCCGCTTTAATCCGACACTGCTCCACCATTGTTCTGTTTTGTATTGGTCTGTGGAGGCCTAATTTGGCTAATTATAAAAATTCTGTTTCAGTCACTTTTTTCGGCATGCCTCGCATATTACATGTACATATTCCACCCGGGATTTTCGCCAAATTCAAAAATGTGACCTGGTTATGAGACCTACATTTCTTGGGAGTATATTGTGGTGAAATTATGAAGCGATCGTGAACTTGAATTTTGCATCCAATTCACTCTTTTTGGGGCAATTTCATACTTCAGGACCTATGTGATCTACTTTGGAATGTGCTTTGGACAAATAAATATATCCCATTCATTTAGGTTTGATGAACAAAAGGCCATAACTCTTGAAAATATAACTGAAAGCAGAGAAACTTCACGCTGCACAACTATGGGGTACTGACCACATATCATGCAAATTCCATAATTGTCCATACAATATTAACCGAGATCCAGCCCGGACAAGTCCCAATTCACAAAGATTTCAAGAACAAAAGGGCCAGAACTCTTGAAATATACGCAAAACGCGGAGGAACTTCACACTGCACAACTACAGGGCGCTCACCACATATCCTGCAAATTCCATACTTGTCCATACAATATTAACCGAGATCCAGCCTGGACAAGTCCCAATTCACAAAGACTTGATGAACAAAGGGCCATAACTCTTGAAAATATATGCGAAACGCGAAGAAACTTCACACTGCACAACTACAGGGCACTGACCACATACCCTGCAAATTTCATAATTGTCCATACAATATTAACCAAGATTCAGCCCGGACAAGTCCCAATTCACGGAGATTTCAGGAACAAAGGGCCATAACTCTTGAAAATATAGGCGGAACGGGGAGAAACTTTACGCTGCACAACTGTGGGGCACTGACCACATGTCATGCAAATTTCATACTTGTTCATACAATATTAACCAAGATCCAGCCCCATTCACAGAGATTTCAGAAAAAGGGCCATAACTCTTGAAAATGATACCGGAACTCGGAAAAAACTCTACGCTGCACAACTATGAGCCACTGGCCACATTCCATGCAAGTTTCAATCCTGTCCATCAATTATTAACCGAGATATCGCGCGGACAAGAAATTCGGACGGACAGACGGACACACGGACAGACAGACGGACGGACAAAGCGATCGCTATATGCCCCCCCTCTAGTTAGAGGGGGGGCATAATTAAGAATTTGTGAACTTGGAGAGATAATCTGGTTGTGTTACTTCCGCGATGAAGCCTTCGATCGAGCCGAATTCTGGCATTGTTTCGCCACCTATATATCGTGATCGTATTTACATTGGAATGCAAGACTGCCACTTCATGGAGTGATCGTATCTGAGTTAGAACTTCCGATCGTAAACTTCCCGATAAAATGGGGGTGATCGTAATAGGAAAGGTGATTGAATATTTGGAATGTTTACCGTACTCTCGTCCGACATCAAAATCGTGTAGCTCCTTCTTACACAACTTAGTTTGGATAATCTTTGAATAAATACAAAGCAATTTTAAATTATAGGTAATTCTTCGCCACTTTTCGCAATGGTTATGGGTCGGTCATTTCCTTGCAGCAAGGAAATTCTTAATTTGTATATTTTGAAATTTGTCAGTTTACCGGAACTAGGTCAAATATCCCTGTGATTTATTTCGTGGCAGAAGGTCACTGAACGACCTTGGGATAGGAAGGAGGTCAGATCCAGTTAGAGAAGCGCTTTCTGGATCTGTTCTTGATCAGATTGATGTATAACTTACATGTAAATATGCAATGTTCACAACTGGGTTCACGCAATGGTCAAAGCTGTAAACAGGCAATACCAATATCAGTTTATGGTACTGTACCGCATTCACAACACGATACGTGTTCACAAAGATTTCACAGCAAAAATACATCATAAATGGATCTACAAATTACAATATAGATGATACATACCCTGTACATTAATATTGTTCACAACTTGATAAAGATTGTCTACATGTATATGCGTACAGAATATTGGAGGCAAAGGTCCGTTTTCAACATTTTATAATAATCAACAAAAGGGAGCACAAATACTAGAGGAAAGCCTCTGATACGCTCATCTCCTCTTGAGGCATTTGACAGAGGCAAGGTTGTATATTGTAGTTTCTTTTTGAAGAGTGATAAACAATAGGCAAGGTGTCGCTGGGGGTCATTGGGTGCGAACGACCCCATTTCAGTGTCCAACTGTATGTTGTTTTCCTATGTTGGACGGCACCTTACTGGGATTTGCAATAAATAAGCATAGGAAACAATCCCTGCTCAATAAATTCTGGCGGCGCCCGTGATAGGGCACTAAAAGGGTGATAATTCTTCTGGGAGCAGGCATATATAATAAATACTCCACGACCAGATGCAGCCAATAAATACACACTGACGAGGCGGACTGGACACGTTCGACTAACACCTGATGTGTACATTTCAATATTGTTAGGAGTGCATAAAGTGAAATACCGGTATGTACAAAGATATTGTTGTAAATGCTGTATACATCTTTCTTGTCTGTAAATCTGACGATCAATGCATATACAGGTGAAATGCTAAACCTGGTTGCTGGTCAGGTGCATTTCCCCCCTAAAAATACTTGGCAACAGGGTATATCGATAATTATACATTATGTACAAGTTGGTTGTTGATTTTTCCAATTTACATACAATAATTAAATTGTTTACCAGTAATTAAGGCCATCCTTAAAAATAAATTTGTTGCGCGTAACCCGACCGACTGTCTAAAAATCCGCCGACTGGAAACTTTTTTTGCCGATTTTCCGACTGGTCATCTTTTTATTTTATTTTGCAATGTCAGAATTATCTCCCCTATCTCCTCTCTCGGGTAAACGTATGTAAAACGTTCGCCCAGCAAAAGCAAGCAAGATTTCACTCTCCAGTAGTCGGCATGTGAGCTGATGTCACTCGTTTTGAAGGCATACCCTCCATGGCCCAGTCCGTAGGGGAATGCAGTTTTCGTCGTCCACGTGTATATGGCGGGAATTTCCCCTTTCTGTTTTGTGTTTGATGGAGAATCGAGAGGACAATAAACACATCGAGAGGCAACAGCAACACGGGATGGGAACAATATTACAAAACGGTTGGTTATTAAAACCTGCCATAAAGAGCTCTGTCGCGAATCAACGTGGAACGTAGACATGTTTAGTCGGTCGTACACCGACAGATTCTGAGACTGACGATGTTACAACAACAACGATGTTTGGATTTCTACTTTTATCCGAGAAGACTTCAGTGTGCCTAAATGCAGAAAATCTGTACTGCTTTGTTGTTTACCCGAAACTTTATAACCCACTTTGTCGATAAAGCTATGGATAGTGTCGGTGGCTTCAACGGTCTTGACAAATGAGACCCGTCAGCTTAATTTTGACGTTCCGATGTCGGCATCAAATACGCTTGTCAGAATTCCACCTCGGACTAAATTCCACGCAAAGACACAGGTTAGAAACTTAGTATTTGCCTCACTGTTGTCAGTAAATTAAATTACGATGTATTTCTAATCTGAATAAAGGAAGTACCTAAGTATTCAATAAAAGCACACCATAAATTTGCGACGAGGAAGGGCGGTAATGATGTTAATGATTAATTTGAGGTAATTTTCTCAACTCCAAATGGTAATGAACAACCTTCTGTATAACACTGAGAGGATTTTTTTCTTTCCTGTCACAATTTTGGCAAAAGTGTGTCTGGTAGTGGTATATGTAAATAATTTTTTTTTTTGACCAGCTAGTCACTAGTCATTGTCAAGAAGGTGTTCAAGGATGTCGATGTCTTCTAAGAAATAAAACAGTTACACAACCCTGAATTTAAGAATATTTTGCTTTATACCTTGAAGATCACTAGTTTTCTGTACTGAAATAACTTTGCTGCCAGACAAAAAGTATTTTTCAAATGACCTGCTTTAGTATCTGAACAAAATCACACTAACCTCTTCCACCCTCCCCAAAAGGAAAACCTGATCTAAAAAAAAACAAAAAAACTACCTACCTACCGACCCAACTTCCTGAGGTAGGGTCGGGTTACAGCCAACAAACATATTTTTAAGGATGGCCTAATTTAAATCGGCAATTTCAGTTAACAGTGTCATCGGAAGTTTATCACAAATATTGATCGTCCCAAAAATCCGCATTTCTCATATAAAACACACACACTACCCTGATTTTGCGCGGAGAAGCACAAACCGCTGTGAGCTTCACCCGAAAAAGATTGGGTTAGTCGAGTTTCGTTTCTCCCAATACTGCAACGTGAAGCAAGATCACTTGCGATATCTGACAAATTTTCAACATGCCCAAGTATTCATTAAGATCTGGATAATATAGTCCTTTCTTCACAACTTCAGTAATTTTAGGCATATTTACTATTTTTTGCACCAGTAATTACTGATTAAAAACATGCCTCTATTTTGTAGCATACATGTAGTTAGAAATGAAAATCAACTACCCAGAAATATATGGGCGAAACTCACAGCAGGTCACACCTCACTGCACTGAGTCAATTTGTTGTTTGAAAGTTACATCGGAAAACCCAGATTGAATGTGCCCAACAGTAGACCAGATATACACCTGTAGACGGAAATTTTCCCCCTACACACCTCTCACACATACTGGATTATCCACCTTTCTATATCCCTTGATTTAGCTTCCCTCATACCCCAACTTATACACACAATGCCCGAACTGTGTGACCTAGGAACACTGGGACGGAATGTAGACTGGACTATGGGATGATATGATTGCTGGGGAATTTATACTCGACTGGGCCACGTAGTTCTGTATTTGAACATAGAGATAAATGGACATATGCATAACTTAATCCACTCTGAACTGAAAATACATCTAGGATATCGCACATAGACCTACCACCCCCAAATAGTTGTACTGCACCATGAGCTATATGTGGGGTGATGTCCACATATCATGCAATGCCGTATAAGGTGAAACTAAGGATGCAAATGGGCAATACAGGTGGGTGATCGTCTGCAATTACCCCCCCCCGCTAGGCAATATATATTATAATTATACCTCATGTAAATTCGTAATGTTTTCATTGGTTGACAGCCTGTCACGTGTCATTCTACGAATCGTGATGTTCAGTGATGAAGCAGTCATATCTTGTCTTACCGTTGAATAAATGTCATGTACCACGGCAGAGCGTTGAACATGACAAATTGTTCCACGGCGACATCTGCTGGTCTAGCCAGGAGTCAGTAGCCTCCCATTTGTTTTTGTTGATATCTCAGGGCCAGCGTACCCATGGTGACACCGTCGTCTCTCAGTGCGGATGCTCTGTCGCATCAAAACTGTTTCGACTATGGATGTGGCTGGCGAACGGGTCGTTTCAAAATTATGACCGATACAGAATGTACCGTACGTACTAAAAATAAAACATTCGGTATAATAAAACAACTATTGCATGTTATAGAGTGGGACAACACGATTTGTCAGCTCTTGACAAGTGATGTACAACTCGCGCTGTACATCACTTGTCTCGAGCTGACAGATCGTGATGTCCCACTCTATAACATGCAATAACTGTATAGTATGACCCCTGAAGAGGTGCAACATTGTGACATAAATAATGTAGTGGTTCAATGTGGATCTGTGTCACACCCGTCTATGGTTCATTTGGAAACATGGGTCCTTTTTTTAGAAACATATACAACCTTGCTAATCATATTCAAGTAAAATGCATATTTTCTCTCCTCTCCAATCCTATTTAGGTGTTAGAAAGATCAACTACATACAACATCAGCACCAGCTCTCTCTTCATAAGAGACAAGTCATGGATTCTAGCTTGGACTTTAGCGAAACTGGAATTGCTATAAGGGTTGTCCATGTTGGTACTAAAAAAACACCTGTACGAGACCCGTCCATTTACATCTTGATCATCGAGTGTTCGATTACCGGTAGACATAAAGCCAATCAATGTTAAGCACAAAGATCCAGTCATCCGTCCAATCATCCATACATCATGAGTAGTAGGTTAGCACGCTGGACTGGTTCCCTCGGAGCAACAGGATTGGTGGGAGATCAGAGGTCAAAGTCTCAATCCATGCCATATACAGGGCCGTTGAACAGGTGCCCTTGCGGGGCATTGGCAAAGTCCTGGGTGAGGAAGAGAAGAGTGTCAGGACATCATCACAATATGTATATCTTGATTTAAACTTTATTTTTAAGGTGGAGATCGATACCTCAAAGGGGGATAACTCTTCTATATTTAGCTGCAAACTGACACCTTGACACTTGACACATTTCACAGGGGTAAATTCCATTTCACTCTTTTTCATTTTCTGATTTTGATATGCACATCCCCCAACCAAATTAAATATGTGTAGGCCTACAAACTTTCAGAATTATTCAGTGAAAACTGTTGGACTAGTTAATTTCACAACATGGTTTATATACTGCTAAGAAAGTCGGCCAAGTCCAATAAAGTTCAAAACATCATTAATATTACAAACCATTATTTTTTTTATCCACAAACCATATTAAAGACATGTACAAAATTCAAAAGTATCAAGAGAAAACTGTTAGACTAGTTGAATTCACAATTAAGAGCATGGTCTATATACTGGAATAGATGCAGAAAATCCAAAGTCCGAAATGTCATAAATATGACAAAAATTAAACTCCAAATAAATAGGACATATACATATTGAACCATGCTAAACATGTCAATGAAGTTTCAGAAGCTTCTGACCAAGCTGTGGGAGTACTTAATCACACACAAAAAGTGTGACGGATTGACAGACAGACAGACAGACCAAAAGCTGTATGCCTCCCGGCTGACTTCATATGTGGAGGCATAAATAGAAAGGCTGGTGTCACGTTATACTGGACTACAAATGGACATAATGGATGGAGGGAACGTGGCAAACTTACAGGACTATGAGTGAGGCCTCGCTTGAATGTTCCTTCAACAGTTCTCTCAGACGGATATGACGGTTCGTCTAAACAGAAACAAGAACAGAGATTTGTTCAGAGGGAACCAGTAACAATTTTGATAAGTTGTATAATGGAATTGGCTGGGGTCACATCCAATTAATTGAGACAGACTCTCGATGCCTTCAAGATAAGCTGATAAATTTCTCGGCTGATACCGATCGGAAGGTCAGGGTTTTCGAGATGGACATGAAATCTTCTATTAATTGCAAAATGATTTTGAGAAGAACAGATATAAGGGCTGTTCCAGAAAAAAAAGTACATGGGCATGATGGGATGGGGGGAAATTTCTCAGTTCTGTGGTATATGTGTGGTGGATGGTATACAGTCATTTAATATTAGAAACATAGGATAAATGGTATACGGATGGTTTGGGCCTGGAAAACTCTCCCCCCGTCCCACGTACCCTTTTCTGGAACAGCCCTAACATGTGACCGGCATGTATTTGAAGACAAAACTGAGATGACAAACCGATGAAGATAATTTGAGATAAGATATTTATCGGCACTACTCTATTATTGAGAAACCATCTTGAATGAACTCGAGATCTGAAAATTTAAAACTAAACTTATCAACTGATTTCCTTTATCCAATAGATAAACATGATCTGTTTGTATCTTGTATTGCTTTTCATATCCCTGCAACAGGAAAACTTCCAAAACAGAACTTGTTTTTCAACCTGAGCCTGTGATTTCAATGTCTGCAAACTCGATAGGGGCTTAGATAGGGGCTTAGCTGGGCAAGTTGGCAGGTCTGAAAGAACCTTGTCCCCTCCATACCGAGAAATTCCAGACAGAATGTATGGGGTGTTAACTGCGTGCGCCAAGCCGAACATGTGTCAGGTTGAAAAACAAATTCTGTTTTGGAAGTTTTCCTGTTGCAGGGATATGAAAAGCAATACAAGATACAAACAGATCATGTTTATCTATTGGATAAAGGAAATCAGTTGATTGAGTGGTCAATGCTCAGTGAATTAGCTTTTGGCCAGTCAAAGACAACAGTAGGTTGCAGCTGACCGTGTCTCCTCCAAAACTGCTGATTTGTTTAATTATCAACATAGGGAAGGTGATATGTTATAGAAAGTCTGTAGAAGTAAATATATTTCAGGGATCTTATATTTATTTAGAAATAGCTATTTATACTCGGTCCTGGTATCTCCAGCTATAGTAAAATTGTATGGGCTGACAAGCCGTGAACTGCAGTGTGCGGGCTTCCACATCACCCATGTGTCACAGATTTTTGCACAGGTCTGATATCACCACAGAATATTGATTTTTCTCTAGTGGAACCCAGAAAGGCCTAAATTTCCCAAAATTTCCCACAGAAGTTCGATATAACTGAAGTATTTTTACGGGCAAATGTATCACCATGAACAGATATTGAAATTGTTCTGATATTTTCCAGTGTATTAAAGAAAAGAAAAAGATTGTCCAACCTTATCCTTTGAAAGCGCTAGTTCATCTTCCGTTGTTTTCCATGGAAACTGTTCCTTTGTTTCTCCTTTGGCCTCATCCAAAACCCAACCCTGCAGTAGGTTCTTGAATTCCTTCTTGCTATAAATAAGTAGACAAAAAACCTTTATTGCAAGTAGTCAAATATTATCCTTATACAAGGTAATATTTCAATAGAGAAATGTGTGTTATTTTGTGGAGTACTGCCTTTAAGTGCAGTGTAATTTCCGTAGTTCGCTGTCATCCAATCAGATATAGCTGGCTAGCTATCAGCCAGTCAGCTTCATCCATGTGATTGTGAGCTTTTTAACAGTCAACAACTTACTGAACCTCTGTGACATTCATCCAGTGCTGCACAAGCGGGAACAAAAAAAATAGCTTTGTAAAGCAAATAAAAAAATTTACGTGGAGTACAGCTCAGAAGTTTGTCTATTTCTATAATCAACGAACCCACGTATGAGTCTAAAACAGTATATCAAAAAAAAAGCTGTTGTATTTTCCCACCCTCTGGTGACTGACTGAAGTCAAGATATGTACGATCTATCAACATTTCTCAAAGTTGAATACATTTGTTCTTATCCACTGAAAAATTCTGAAAATCATTAACTTTTGTGAATTGTACATCATTGCCAAATATGTACGATAATTCCCCTAATAATTCAATCACAGGAAGTTCACTTTTCATCCCTGTTAATCAATACAGTGAAATTAGCATTCTCATTAACATGCCCATTCTTGATTCAAATTGAAGTGATATACATGTTATGACAAAATGTGACATTTTGTAGCTGGAGCCATGAAGAATGTTTTCAGATATAAGCCATTTTTGCTGCACTTCCGGTGATCGAATTATTAGGGGAATTACTGTAGCTGCCATGAAATAAATGAGATTTTTTTTTTATTTCTCCTGTAGAGTTATGGAAGTTGGGCCACATCTGATGGTACCTGGCCTTGTCCAATCTGTCAGAGGCTGTTACATTTAACAGCAGGTTACCCTTTGACAAAATGTGTCAGATGGAGATATAAAGAAGTATTGACCTCTCGTCTTTGGGGGATTTACCCACATCTGGTAAGACCACCATGCTCGTCACATCAATACGGAACTTGTTCAACAACGACACCATTCTGTAACAAAAACAGGTACATGCTGTATATCAGTTGTATAAACGTAACAGCATGCTCCTAACATGCCAAATAAACAACAGAAATAGTTTCTAAATTTCACTGTTGCTGTGGTTGTTGCATTTTCAGGAAAGCCACTTCAGGCTGAGAAATATGCACTTGGTTCATACGTTCCCCCTCCTGCCTATGCCAACAGCATGGGGCATATTTTTAACTATTGCCAACTATTATTGGTGTTAATATGGTAAATATGCATCAAATTATCTTACTATAGTCCTCAATCTAATTAAAATTAAATCCTATCTGCTCCCCATTTGGATACTGTCGCTTGTAGGATCTAACAGGCTTGCAGTAACTCGCGTGTTAACCAATCCCGAGAACGCTTCATAGTGCTTTGAAGGGAACATTGATGACAAAGAAGTTTTGGTTGGCTCAGCCGAATTAGCCGGCTCGCTGGCGGAGTGTCTTTTCATGTTGCTGTGATCCCGACATTGTGGCGCCATAATACGGGGTAAATATATGGACTGATCTTTGGTGTGAACATTGGGGGTAAATGGACACCGTGCACCTATCTCCCCTCCCCGACTGCAAATGGATGAGTCCAGATGCGACCATGATGTCATAATGCTATTAGATATCCATGGTATGGGCGCTCAGAACACCAAATTCGATTGAAATACGTAAGATCCTATATAGCGACATGTACGATTGGGGAGCATTGATAGGATATTAATTTATTAAGATTGCTATAGTCCTAGAAAGGACCATTATGTTTCATGATAATTTTGACAACTTCAAGTCGAAAATAGCCCAGTTATCACCGATTAAAAATATCCCTCCTACTGTAGACATAGGAAGGAAAGGTATAATACGAACCACAATTTTCGCCGGGAGTCACACCTAAATGCACCCACCTTTTGTCTAAGAATAACTGTGGGAAAGGCAGATTCAAACTAAAGCCAACAAGGCAATAGACAAGACCAGATATTCATGTAAAAGATATTCAGTGTACACTCACTGCCTTTGCTCGCGGTCCAGTTCCCCTTTCTTGGTGCCGGCAGTGAACACCCTCAGTTTAGAGCTGCTCCAGTTGGATTTGGTGGACAGGATGTATGGTATGAGCAGGGTCAAACCTGGGGAATATTGAATCAGCTCGTAAGTACAAGGCAGAAGAACAGTAAATAAAGTAACTATCCAATCAAATTCAATTATTATCCCAATATTTTTGGACAGAAATTCAGTGCGTCTTTCTTAAGAATTTAATCACCTCATGAATCAAGAAACAATGAAAATACAATCATAATTATTTATTTCCATGATTTTTTGACAATTTGACAATGACGTAAGCTTCAGGTTCTAATCAATTTGATCACCCCCTGATATCTATTGGTGAGACGTCAAAATGACCAGTGACCTTGACCTTTGACCTCAAAATTAATAGGGTTCCTCTTTGACCCATGGTTAGGAGTAAAAATCAATAGACTTCTTTCTTTGCCTTCACAATCCACATCTCTGAACTGTACTTATAGCATAGACATAACAATTTTCAATGATATACATGTACTGGTTTTTCGACCAGTGACCTTGACCTTTGAACTTTTGACCTCAAATGAATAGGTTCATACTTTATGTAAGAATCACGAGACAATGCATACAATAGCCAAGTCTGGGATACAATAGCCAAGTCTGGGGACAACAATGTGTCTAGACCGGTGCCTTTTCAACGACACAAAAACCTAGACAATAGTTCCTACATGAAGTATCGACCATGATCAGGGTTCCTCTTTGACCCATGGGAATGAATGGTATAACCAAAGGTTGGTACCATATTCACGAACTGGAGATGGAGAAATAGCATGAAAAAGCTAAATTTAACAGACTGACAAAGAGAAGAAAATCACTATCGCAATATACGACTGCATCTTTAAACGGACGTATAAAGAAATGGGTCTCTCCAAATACAAACCTCCGTCGTCAAAGAGCCACCAGACATCGATGGTTCCCTTCTTCTGTTTACGGTGGAATAGATTCATGCCTTTGAGGAGATCTTTGTTAATCATGGGCTTTTCACTGCAGGACAGGGACAGATTGATGGCTTCTGGGGTGGTGGTACCATCCCTGCTACTCTCCCCCTCGCCCCTCAGACTCTTCCGCTCCAGGGTGGGGGTCAGGTTAGGGGTACAAGTCGGCTCATCATAAACTATCTCTGTTTGAGTTGAATAGATAGAAGTCCAGTTAATACATATATCAATGATGCTGTCAATGATGCTGTCCAGTGACTGTTAAAGGTGAAAGCAAAGGTTCAACTTTTCCAAGTTTTTTGGCCGTATTTTGATTGAATGTATATGGTTCAAACATCAAGGACAGTTTAGAAGAGAATGGAAAATCGGTGAACGATGACCTATCTGAAAATACACATCACGTGTGTCCCTTGATTTTGGCTTGTTCAGAAAATGATGACGTCAACTAGGCTTATAATCTGGAACCCATATGCATGAAATGTGGTCTTTATTTGTTAGGGGATGTTTCCGAACGCACTACGTCGTGTCATGCCCACAAAATATCCCATGAACAAAGAATTTGTACTCATTGTTCTACAGGTGCTGTTGAAAATGAAATCCATTTTCTCTTGCATTGCCCACACTATGCTGAATTGCGTCAAAAGCTTTTACCGATATCAAAAGAAATTTCCCACATTTTGAAACTATGTTATCTGATGAAAAATACCATACAATAATGACAAATAATTTTCCGTCTTTATGCGGAACTGTCATGGTTATGTTTATCATTGCATGCAGTTACGAACTTAAAACATTGTACATATCCAACTGAATTTGTCTATTATTTATATGTTATATCTTTGCACTGTCTTGTATGGGTGTATGCAATAAAGAATTAAATTGAATTGCCCACATGACCTAGTGAGTCTAGATGACATCACTGATTGCAGTGAATATCGAGAGTAATATTGGATATTGAAATTCATTTGCATATCACCTTGTTTGCATTCGTTTGCAACTGATAGTTAACCATTTAGACCCTATCCTGTGTACAGGAAACTGTCACATGTTTTTTATTCTACAGCCTTACACAGGCCTGCAGGTGGCTCACAGTGAAAATATAGGAGAAAATATAGGAGGAAATTTGCAAAAATATAGGAGAAATATAGGAATTTTCTGAATAAAATATAGGAAATGAAGGAGTGTAAGACAGGTCTGTACTACATTGTATGTTCCAAACTTGGTAGTTTTCTGGTGTTTAATCAAATTACTTTCACTGAATGCGGTCATGGTGGTGGTCTTTCAGGTGATCTTTTCAGGTGGTCTTTTTGTTCATGAGAAAAAGTCAAAATATAGGAAATGCAGGAGGTTTTGAGTAAGATATAGGAAAATATAGGAATGACTCGAAAATATAGGAAATATAGGAGGTACTTGAAGCCTGCTTAGATTACCCTGCTTAATTTAATTCACTGAATTCACTTGTTCATCTTTGTATTCTGCATATACAAAATTATTAAGTGGAAATAATATAATATTAAAGGGAAGAGCTCAGCACTAACTTGAGAAAATTATATTGAGGCAGAAATGAATTTCAGCTGGAGGGCAAGATTGAATAAATTTATCCTTCTTCAAGAAATAAACACTTGTATACCAGTAACTGGGATCTCACAAATACTTGGGTTAGAATATGGTAATTCCTCTAATAATTCAATCCCCCTATCAAAATTCAATCACCCCCAAAATTCAATCGGGGGTCCTAATAAATTTGATCAACCTCTAAAATCATTGAAAAAAAAACTGAAGAAATTGTGAGTTATATGCAAGATTTTAAACAATTTTGTCAACTTCCTGTTCCAATAAATTTGATTACACTCACTCAAGATTTTATTTTGGGAAATTTTACTTCCTGTGATTGAATTAATAGAGGGATTAATAGCCCAATTCGGAAAGGGTTTTATCTCCCTTGTTCCACTTGGGTCGTATTGGTTCAGAGAACTTCCGGTAAGTGCATAAGACCCTCACAATTAGTTTGAGTAATTACATATTCTATTTTTTAAGACAATTATTTTTATAATGTACACATATACAAGATCTATCGGTTCATGTAGAAAGTGGAAGCAGAATAGTTTTTCAAACAGATATTCTGGAATAGTTTATCAATTTTTATATTATTCAAAATAATTGCGGGTGCCTTTGGTAAAAGTGAAACCGAGGCGACTACTTCCCGGAAGCAGTGTTTCATACCTCTAACCTTAAAGAACGGCAGTTATTCAGAGGGAAATCGTACACTTTCCGGAAAGGGCTATAGAGGGATGTACCGTAAACTGATATTACCAGCTGATGTAAATGGCAATGACATGAATGAAGGTGAACAATGTTAATACCGGTTATGTTCAACAGGTTACATCGTGCGTATGTAATCACGGTAAACTGATAAGGAGTGAGTAATGGGGTTTAACTGATAATTGCCGATTAGACTCGAACCTTTACCAGGATCAGACATTGGGACTTTATAGAGACAAGCAATATAGGGACAAGCAATAAGAGATTGGTTGGTTGTTTGAATTTTAATGTCGCACCTAACCTTATTGGTCACACGACGACGATGAGCCAAACAAACATACCCTAACAAAACCGTAATCCTAACAAAAACCAACCAAAACTAAAAAAAAAAATTGAATTTCGAATTTTGAAAATTAGGCTCTACAGACACCGATCACAATGGATCCTCAGAGAGCCCAATCTGTTTGGTACTTTAATCTACCTCCTGTGCCAGACAAACATGGTATGGTAAACCATGCTGCCCTAAGCTGGAGGGCAGCAATAAGAGAAATTCTTACTGTGAATGAATGGGTGAATATATTTCAGGTTTGCTTTTTTTTTTTGAGAAAACAAAGAAGTCGTGTATCTGCAGAACTTCAGCGATTTTCTAGAAGAAGTGAGCTTTGTGCTTTACTATATGAAACGTTACCATGGTTACTGAAATCTCATGGTTCCCATCTCAACCTATGACCCACCACCAGCCAATCAGAATGCACTAAATTGGTGACAAAATGCCTGTCATTGCTTGTCCCTAGTGAGTTCACTGAATCGAAGGCAAGGTATATACAAGTCTTGAAGTGCAAATCGGAGAGAGGGAAAATTAACTGAACACCAACTGAACAACAACCAGTGGGAGAAGGACCCACAAAAGAGGCAGTAGATTACATAGTACCACTATCACGGCTGGCAAGTCTAGATCTTGGAGTGGGCATGATGTCTGAAAGAAATATTTGGCACAGTCACACAGAGTGTTGCACTGTCCACCAATCTGGTTACAAGAATACAATGCCTGTGGGAAGGGCAGGTTAAGTTGGACTGATATATGAATACATCAACCCTCACATCTCTCACTTTTCAGTCAGGGAACCAGCTTACAGAAGTTATAAAAGTTGTAACCTATGTAGCCAAGTTATCAACTATAGCAATAACTTTGAGAAGTTGTTCTGCCCATTTCACCAGAAAATGTTTCTGGAAGGAAATACGACAAAAAGTTGACCAGAGGAAATTAAGGCAACATGATTTTCTAATGTAAACTTGGCAAGGTTACACTCCAAATACACATGAATACATGTATTGAATCAGCAGAGTACCTGATAACTTTAGAAGCTGAGTGAGTGAGTGAATATGATTTGACATCGCTTTTAACACTATTCCAGTCATATCACAATGTTTGGGTCCTGTTCCTTTTCACACCCGGAAACCTGACGGGTAGGGTCCTATTCCTTTTAACACCCGGGACCCCATAGGTGGGGTCCTATTCCTTTTCACACCCGGGAACCCCACAGGTGCCCCAGTTAGTCGCCTCTTACGACAAGCTCTCTGAGGCCTATTCTTACCATGACCTGGAGTTTGCACAATGACACCCCCGGGTCAGTCCCCGGGAGCCCCACGGGGCAAATTTATAAGGATATATAATGTCAATTTGCGCAGTAAACTAAAAGATTATAGCTCTTCAAGTATGAGTGATACTGGCTACATCAACCTTAAAGTATAACTGGGGTACTTGTGTAAGTGTACGTCCTATTCAAGATAACGATGTGAATAACAAAATGTAATACAACTTTTCGCCAACATTTCACTCGTAGTCTGTGTCAGACGATTCAAAGGCAGCTTTCTACAGGGGAGAGAAATCTGTCTCTTTTGACGTCAGAGATGACGTTGACGTCATAGTTCGAGCATCCTGCACAGTCTGCGGGACGTCGTGGCAATGCAGAGAATTGAACAAATTTGCATCATTGTTGCACTGTGACATGATTAATAGTTCCATAATAACGTCACAAGTTTCGACATGCTTGTAGCGCTGTGCCCTAAATTAATAACCTTGAAATTGTTAAAATTAGGCCATTGTCACTTGATTAGCTTTTTTAGCATGACCAGCATCTATATTTTGAAGGCAAATAATTAAAATAGATGAGGGAATCCCTCATCTACTGTAATTATTTGCCCTCAAAATCCCGGATTTACATTTTCTTTATATTCATATACAATTGGTTTGCAATTTAATAATTAATAATCAATAATTATCGCATCTAGCATGTGTATTTAAAAAATCAAGGTCACGCTAAACAACCAATCAAGTGACAATGGCCTTAAAGTCGTAAAACAAGAAACCGGGTATAAAGCCTATAATTTGGAAGATTATCTTTAATATGACGTAAAATTGCAAAAGTACCACATTTACACTTTAATGTCTTTTCTTTTATACATGTACATAACTGGCATGACTGAAGGGAAAATCTAGGATGCAAGGATATAAGCTGTTGAGTAATAAATGTATGACATCTAGGTAATAATCTCATGCTTATGCAACTTTTTTGAATGTACCACATCCAAATTTAAGGCATGAAAGTTATTAAACATACATGTAGTAAAGGGTTGTGTTAAATGAATTAACACAGGTCAATGCACTCTGACTTCACTACTGGTCAAACTACAATGTATCATTAGTGAGTGAGTGAGTGAGTGAATAGAATTTAACGTCGCTTTCAACAGTATTTCAGCTATATCACGACGAACCAACTAAGCATCACCCAGCCCAGTTGTGTTCCTGCTACTTCAAAGAAGAAATCTTTGAAGCAGCATGGAGCCAGACACCCTCCATCCATCCTATAGGACACTGAGGACAGCGCACAAGACACAGACAGGACGCTTACATGATGCAATAAAGACAAGTGATATTACAGTGCTAGACATCACATTATCAAGTTCCTGTTGCTTCTCAGCAAAATGCATTGAAGCAACAGGAACCTGAATCATTATTTTGTGAGCAGTGAAGATTTTGATGTAATCACGTGTGGAGGTTATTATAATTTTATAACTTTTGCAAGTTGGTCCCCTGACAGCTTTAGTTCTACCGACTGACCCAGCACAAGCACTGGATTGAGTGTCTCCCAGTACACTTGTATGAAGCGATGTGAATCGGAGATGTGACACTGCAGCGGGCAGACATTTATACCCCGACTGACCAGGGCATTTTCAGTGTTGCTGAAAAGGACTCCCAGATGTTTATTGCCAGCTCTTCCTCGATGTTCAATCACAGTTGCTGTATTATGTAACCCTTGGGCAGGCTAACACATGACTACTTGAACTCATGTGGGTTGTCGAACAGAGATACTAACGACACTACCAATGGCTGTCATGTGCCGGGTCACATGACTCTTCACACTCATGAATAATGTATGGCACACTACAAATGCGTTCATATTAAAGCCAGAGGCGATGTGGTAGAATATCCAAGGCGGTGCAAGAAAGGGCATTTTGGACTGTAACAAAATAAATAGAACCCTGCTACAGGAGGGAGGTATATTAATACATGTTTACTGGGACAAGATAACAAAACTTGTCATTTTTGAATGTGATAATATTTCAAGATCAGTGACCATATACATGTATGTGCAGGACCGCTGACAGAGGCAGAACTTCAATGTTGTAATCGATACATACAATTTGCAGACCATAATATGAATCCTAGTGGTATGCATTGTTCCATATGATGTTTTATCTGATTCAGAGTAAATATTAACAGTTTTAGAAACTCCCAGGGCCTGATTCAGGCTGTTTGGGTGCCACAAGTTTGGGCGCTCAATTGGGCAAAAAAAAAGAAAAAAAATTCTTCTCTGAACCAAAGGTAATGCAAGTAATGTTGCTAAATATCAAGTTGTCAGGCTGCATTTAGAGCATTTAATACTCCTAAAGCTTCGGCACTTCAGCACATTTCACTTCGCCGTAATTGCCAGGCTTCACATCTCAAACTAAAAGTAGGAACGGACTCCAGGAGGCAGCGTTGAAGTGTCTGGTTAAAACTATGTTGCAATTTATGATCAGCTACTCAAAATATTGAATAAAAGACAACTGATCTGATGTCCCCAGATGCAATGTGGGGAATACGTGCAAAATTTCCCCCCGTTAGTT
Source organism: Hanleya hanleyi (assembly GCA_036873755.1). Taxonomy (NCBI): domain Eukaryota; kingdom Metazoa; phylum Mollusca; class Polyplacophora; order Lepidopleurida; family Hanleyidae; genus Hanleya; species Hanleya hanleyi. Next base: position 58,395 of record JAVTVY010018552.1, read on the forward strand.
CTTTCTAATTTTGTAGCAACTTCTGACACAAAGATGAACAAACAGACAGAGAGACAGATTCCAATTCCACAGACTCCTTCATGCCACTTTCATGGTGACAGGGAAAATAGTTTACCTTCCTCCATCAGATCTTGTAGAGCCTCCTCCGTCATGACGTGACAGTCAAAACCTTCCTTCACCCGCAATATACCCACACCCATATGGAGGTCAAAAGCATCGCTGAAATCAGCAACAGTGATAACAAAAGTGACCAAGTCAACATGGAGAAGGAATGACCAGATTTTTCTCACAATAAATGTGGTAAGGTCAATCGGAATCAGAGACAGCATCACAGAGTGCAGCAAATATCAAACATTTATAAACAATGTTTCTATTTGTTACCAAATCAAACCTGTTTCAATTCTATGCCTATTAATCTCCGTCAGGAAGATGATACAACGTAGAAAACGGAAGTTAAAACTAAAAGTTAGCTCCCCTAGCGGAGAGTTGTCCGCCCCTAGGAGAGCTCTCCCATCCCATTCCAGCAGGATTACTATATAGACTCTGCAGCAGCCATACACGCCCTCTATTCTCATTATAATTACCGAGACCTGTAGTGTTTAAGGCCGGCATGAGGGGACGGAGGGAGGGCCAATCAAATTGAAACAGGTTTGATTTGGTAACAAATAGAAACATTGTTTATAAATGTTTGATATTTGATTCCCAAATCTTAAACCTGTTTCAATTCTATGCCACAGTACCAACATATGGAAGGCGGGAATCTCGGCCTTGTGGTAACTCCCATAGCAGACTAGTAATCGCTGGAACGACACAGACATGGGTATAAATCTGAGACATTATTACTCATCAAGTTAAACCCTGGTCAAAGACGCATAGGGTAATTGAAGGAATTGATACAGTTCTACTTATCTTCTGATTGTCTCCATCCATGTAGCAGTGTTCGTGGCGTGGTTCACAATTCCACCAAGTTGTAAGGATACCCGGGGCAACATCGGCAGCAGAAGGTCCTACTTGGTAGACTCTGTATGACTAGGGGGAGTAATTACGAACAGGCCTTTGCATACAGGGAGATCCTTGGTCGACCTTAAGTCAGGGGAGAGCGAATAACTGGCTGAGCTTAGAGGGTCGCCAAGTCCACACCACTCTCAGTCCGCAAGCTTCTTGGGTCAAGTCACCATACTTGGAGTGATGAACGATGCGTTGGAAATGACCGTGCTTGCTCCCTGGGTCCTGCTACACATTCGTCAACTCTCTGTACTTGCATCACTAATGTTGACTCTAGGTCTGGAGCAGGTGTCTTTTGAGTTGAAAGCACAGAGGACCCAGCTGAGATCATCTAGAAGGAAGTCAGTTTCTGAAGAACAGAAGCAAATTTCAGTTAGGAGTACACCCTATCCCGGTGTTAGGCCTTCATTGGTGATTATAGAATCCACGGCCGGTCAAACTGACTTATTTCTACCTTCTGAGATGCCTATTATCATATAATATATGTAATAATAATAATATGACTGAGATGAGATGAAATGAGAGGAGTTGATACAGCAAGATGGCTGTCTTGCTGCGATGGTGACAATTTGCCGCCCCCCCCTCTTTTTCTGAAATTACTCACAATGTGCTGGGTAGCCACAGTGGCCCAAGCGTGGTCACACTATTGATTGCACTGTCATATCCCTCAGACAGATATTAGTGAACGTGGAGTTAATTATTCAGGCATAAGACAGGATAATGTCATGGAGGGGTCAGTTCTTCCATACAGGCCATGACGCAGCGATGGCATGAATCACATTAGAAGAAGCAGAAGACAGTAGTGGGGCGTCAATGGTATATCTACCTTCTGCCAATTGATAAGACTATTCTATGGTCTTCAACTACGCGGCTTTTTTAAATGTCAAGCCTTGCTGACAGGCGAAGGGACAGAATAACCGTAGCCGAGAGCCGTGAAAGGATCGGTACGAGTAAGATAGTGGCGGATGGCTCGAACAGGACATAGCAGAAGATCGTCCTCGAGGCCATGTACAAAGTCTGACAACGCAGGACTGGAGTACGACGTTGAGCGCACGGACCTGAACGAACAGACTCATTTTGGCGATAAATTCAGGAATGGGCCGAAAAGAAATGCAAGACCGATCCGCTGTCCAGGTCAAAGAAGATCTTTCAAGAGCATGAAGCATAGACAGTCTGGACGCCAAATCAAACGCCGCCACGGCGGCCGTCTTATAAGACACAGTTTTATAGACGCGGACTCTAAGGGTTCAAAAGGTGGTATAATCAGAGCACACAGAACCACACCGATATCCCATTTCGGTAACAGTTGGCGAGTACAACGCGACTGTAATGCGAAGGCGTGAATAAGAGCAGAGATATTATCATTAAGGCTAATGTCGGAACCCAAGGTAAGACGTAACACCCTATTCAATTCATGCCAGAGCAGATCGACAGCCTTTCCATGGTGCTAATATGAAACTCCCTATCCTGGTGAAGGTGAAGGATGAAGTCAATTACGAGGGAAATAGAGTCGGGAACGATCACGTCCTCGGCACCAGGACAAATATAGGAACGTAGTGAGTAAGATCCTACATATAATAAACAACCTTAAGGTTGATGACAGAACCATAAAGTCAAAGTCTAACCATTGGTGTAACGGTTAATATAGGAATAAAGTACTTGATGGAGAAAGTCGGAAAAACTGTCCCACAAGTACACCACGAAGACATTGTGTTGATCAAGCACAATCCTAAGGTAAATGGATCTCAACATAATGTTAGTGTGATAAAGTCAACATGGCTCTGTGTTAACACTGTGCTGAATTCAATTAAAGGCGACTAGTCCGTCATTCACAATCCCGCCGTCGTCCTCAGAGAATATCCATGTCCATAATCCAAAGACCTATTTATAACAGTATTTAACCAAATACTGTTGATTCCAATACAATTTTGATATTCTGAACTCCAGACTGGAAACAGCAAGGTCTGGACAGAACTCTCTTCATAGAGTAAAGACGAACCTAAGTAAATCACATTGTGAAAAACCCGAGAGGAATTGATACAAGTGGAAAGTTGACGCCAAACGAACGGACTTCCCCTCCCACCGACGATCGACGATGGAGAATCAAAGGAAGTGCCGATGAATGGATATAAAATATGCAACTCGCAAATGAAGAAATGACGTGACAAACGACGTTATGGCGTACCGGAAACGTCTACCGATGTAATAGAATGACGCACAGGCGTATGAGAGACACATGACGGTGTAATGAACATGTCGTCAAGGTGTAATAGGAAAGCGTAATGTGAAAAATGCGAGAAACGTTGTATATGATAAACAACGTAGTGATTTCCTCATTCACAACAACTTAATGTATATACATGCTCATCATGGAGCAGGATACAACTTATAAAAGCACACGACGTAACAGAAGGGCGTTGCAAACAGTAACCCCGAAGTCGATTATAATAATTTTCCTTCTCTTTAAACGCAGTAGAGATGAACATATTAAATGTTTGTAGCGTTAATCACCAAATGTAAGCTCAATGAGATAAATGGGATTATGGATCTTTGTGTCAGTGAACATGAGTAATGTATCAATGAACATGGTTACATTATGACCTCTCCCGATGTAATTTGTCTCCTGTACATGAAAATCCAGTACTGGAGTTTTATATGGAGAGAATATAAAACATTTACAACAATGTTACTATTAATAACCAAATAGTCACACAACCGACATCCAGAACAAAGATTTTCCAGGTAACCAAGAAAGATCCTTAAAGAATTTTAAATTCCCGAAGAGAGGAAATTACATTTAAGTCTCTCGCCGGCAGGAAAGTGAGGTTATTCAAAAATTTATAATTTGAAATGACCTAGCACGAACAATTTGTCGAGAAGAACAGTAGGAACATTACTAAAAAAGCAGTTTGATGCTCTAGTAGACTGTACCGGTAATACATACCTGGTAGAAAGAACCATAGAAGACTTCAAGACTCACGTGTCACTAGGCTTGATCCTTGGCCGGCCAATACTTTCCCACTCCCACTAGTAATTTTAAATTTTCTCAAATGGAAGAAATTAAAATTAGTGCATAACTCCATCTGAATTATAAGCGTAATACAGTATACAGATGGAACCAACATGGTGTGAAATAAAACAAGCAATGTAATAATCAGACAATTGTGTTTCAAGAAAATCATACTTTCACATAGTGGGTGAATAGGTTTACTCACTCACGTAAACCAGCATAAGTGGGTGAATAGGTTTACTCACTCACGTAAACCAGCACGTGATCTCATTGTTGTTCGACACACCCTTAATTACATAGAGAGATCAGTAAAGAAGCTCATTAAGGTGCGACACAGGGTCGAAGTAAATAGGGTTGAGTTGTGATTACGTAACACAAATGCAACAATCATGCTTCATATTCAAGTCAGCATGAAAGACATAAAACCTCTGTAAGGTCTCTCTTGAATACAGGATATCAAAATCATACGTAATAAAACTTGATATCACAAGAGATTACATTTTGGTAGGACCAAGGAACTGAATGTATGAAAGTGAACCCACCAAAACTGCAAGTCCGAACAGACGCAACAACAACAACATGAAAATTTGACGGCTGCAAATAAAGTATCCGATCTCTCCGGCGGGAAGAAACGAAAAACCCCCGCCGATGAGGATACAATTTACAACCCTACCTGAGATATACACAAACTCAATGCATAAAATTCATGAATCAACGAAACCAAAGCTGATCGTTTATTGTAGAGATCACCATCGGCCTTCAAATCTCAGTACTAAAAGGCAGACTTACAGAAAATGCCGGGAAGTAAGTACGAATCTGTCACAAATTGAGCAATAAAAACGAGGTCGCGAGAGCCCGTAAAAACCCACACCAAACACAGCGGGTCGAACTCATTGTTCGTGTGAAGACGTGATATTGAATACACATTGTCTCCATCACGCAGGACTGTGTTATCAGATAAACCCGATATTAATATTGACTTTAGAAAATATATCGGGTAATAATTTCAAGATATAAGAACTTTGAAAACTCCGACAAGAGCCAATTAATTTCGCGACGTACGTCCGAAGACAATAAACACATGGCAGATGGAAAAACAGACCATGTGAAGTCTACAAATTTGCCCAAACAACATTTTGACAAGACAGAAATGTGGAAGAAAACTATCCCCAAAATATTAATTTAATCACCATCGAACCTTTGACAAAAATGACATAGGTGAGACAACATACGGCGAGGAAGTATTCCTTCGTCTGACATTTAATACGAGGATTATTCGAAGTAGACCGCATATCCGGCAGCAACGCTAAAAGCGCATCCAAATTATCCGAAAAACCATCATTGACGTATGTTCCTAACTTTACACTGAAGAAAAAGGAATCACAGATGAACTCGACGAGACCGGTGTAGGAGAACGTCGAGTCGAAGTACGAGAACGGCATACCGGAGAACGGGAGGGCCGAAAAATAGAACTAGAATTCCCGGTCTAATTCTCACCGATTTCGTAAGCAGTATGCACTATTTTAATAAGCAATAATCGTCGACAGATTGGATATTTAACGATGGAAATTGATTGAAATATCAAACATTTATAAACAATGTTTCTATCTGTTACCAAATCAACCTGTCTCAATCCACCATTATATCAGTTTGACCTCATGCCCGATAATAGTCTAGTTGATAATATTTGATGAGATGAAAATAATGGTTTGTCTTTTAGATCATCACTTGTGAACATCCTCGTCAATGTGAATACTTTCAGTATATTTCCAATACAAATTAAACATTTATAAACAATGTTTCTATTTGTTACCCAAACTCAATCCTAAAATTGAAGTCCCGTAACATGTCATTTCGCTATTATAGAATCGCTGATTCATCGATAAACAAAACCGCAAGAGCAATTTTGACACTCAATGGTAGGTCTGAATAACCCACCATAAATGAATTAACCCACAAAGGAGAAACGGACAAGACACGTTTATTCCGTTTAGGTAACGGAGTGTGAAAACAAAAGACAAAGGAGAGGTCGAGCATAATATGCGAACCCACTGCATTTCATTGTCCGACGAGAACAATGGACTGCTAAGGCACGACAGGTTAAAGAAGTCTTTGTAAAAGAAGACAAAGGAACCGGTTTGACTGCATACATAACCAAACCTATACATGCAGGCTGTCTAACCAGACGTAGAACCGTCCCGCTAGTATATTTATAGAGGCGGGCGAGTTCAGATTACTAAAACCATGGGAAACATTTATATAATTGCAACGATAACTTCGTTAGCTTTCAGGTCAATTACAAGCAATTCCCAACAGACGTCTGTCTACTTCCGAAAGAAAACGGGTCGCCAGACGCCTGCAAAGGTAAGCCCGACCAGCCTGATAACACAACTCTTTACAAGAAAACCAAACCGTGTGGGCGTCCAAACTGGACCACCATTTCACACACGAATTACATGCATTAGATATCGGAATCTCAGACATAACTAATGAAAGAATTTCCGACAATAATGAAAGAATTTCCGACAAGAAATAACACAAGTCAAAACCGATAAGGATACTGAGGGTCGTTACAACAACAACCCAGGTTGTATAAACACTTCCTTCCTGATGTGTACTGGTCGAGGTACAACAGAGAATAGAGGGCGAGTATGGCTGCTGCAGAGTCTATATAGTAATCCTGCTGGAATGGGATGGGAGAGCTCTCCTAGGGGCGGACAACTCTCCGCTAGGGGAGCTAACTTTTAGTTTTAACTTCCGTTTTCTACGTTGTATCATCTTCCTGACGGAGATTAATAGGCATAGAATTGAAACAGGTTTAAGATTTGGGAATCAAATATAAGTATTGGGACCATGGATAACCCAGGCTGGTTTAACCAGGTGTCAGTATTCACAGGTTTCGCTTTACATGTAAATCCTTCTGACATTCAGAGGGGACATTTACAGAGCGAGAGGTTTCAAACAACTGCACCACAGTAACTGTGACAATGATATAAATGTACCAATAAAAATTTATCATTAAAATGTATTCTCCCAGTATATTATTTCCGTTTTTAGTCCCAGAAAAAAAGTTTTTATTTTAGTTCTAATTAAGTGCATATGAACCTTTAACTGGACAACCTCAGAGAAGAGCAAAGCATCGCTGCTTGTAACTCTCACTACTTTTGTCTTCATCATCATTTTTCGCACTCACAGCAGCTGTGTTTATAACCAGTAACCTGTTGTGGCACAAACCCAATAGTGTACTAGCACCAAGATTCTGGTGGTTTAATGAACTTGTTCAACTCTACAGTTCAGAATCATCAAATTTATATGTTATGTTTTTTGACGGAGTCGTGTATGCTTGCTTTAGCTAGACACTCTTCCGTTGTGTGGGTTTTTTCCCACCTTCCTCCATGTTGCCTCATATATATGACAGTAAACAAATGAAATGCCACCACTTTATGTAAATGACTGACAACAGACGATTTTAAACCAATGGAATTGCATGAAATAAATCACTCCTTACGGTTACCAAAATCCCCATGCCCTGATTCTATTCTTGCTTAGTATGGAATAGGTTAAATAGAAGCTCCCAAATTTAAGGCTTATCACATGGGAACTGGGTACTAAATCGGCCACATCAATTTGATAGCTATGGAAGCACTGCCAACATTGTTGACAGTGAAACACATGACAGTTCCTTGCCCGTTAAAGATGAAACAATGGTGGATGGCAACTATTAACGAATGGTCACATCTGCAAAATCTGCTCTTTTCAGTTATTCATGCACGAAGCAATTTGCAAATTCCCCAATTAAACTCCATCTCTATTTTTTGAAGATATTTCTTGTTGACATTTCATCAACTCAGTTCCACGATCAAAGAATGAATGAGACAATAGCCAATCGAAGGTCATGCTATATACCAGCAAATTTTATTCATTACATATACATACATATTGGAGGAAAAAAACAAAAAGAAGATAATACATCAAATGGAATTTAACAAACATGCATAAGATGTAAAAGCAAGAATAAAATTCATATGAAACAAAATAATACTGGTCAATTAGGGAATATTTAAAATAATACGTAAATTTGAGGTCACTCCATATAAAGAGTGTTTATCATAGAAACTATATATGCTAAATATTAGCATGGAGAGATGTGAGCGAGAGAATTAATAAACACAAAAACTAGAAATCTGAAACATTAAAATAATTTAATCTGAACGAAAAGTACAATAATATGAGATTAAGGTAGACGACTTGGGTAAATAATACTAGTATTCAACTTTCAGTATAATGTGTCTTTTTGTATTGTGTAACATGAGAAAAAACAAAGTAAACTGCTTTATATGTTTGTGTGCATGTTGTGAGTTCTCGACAATTTTAAGTTGACTGAACCATGCTCTATATGATAACCCAGAAAACATAGGGAATAGCCCTGATTTTGAAGCATATTCATAAACATATAGTTCGCCTGACCATATGAATACAGTACCCATGTGCAATTTCCGTAACATGAAATCAAGGCATTACTTGCCATTTAATTAGGTAATTCAGAATAGAACGATTCTGTAATATCCCCTTCACAACATCCTAAATAACATTTATGTTAAAATTGGGTTTAATAAAGACGGGTTACATTTATAAAAAGAATGGCATCTTTATCGACATGATAGACAACCGTTCAACTGCAGAACTTTGATTTTACAGAAATAGGGGAGATAACGCTAGTCTTAGAAAAAAAATACCCAAAGGTGAGACAACTCTGTAACCACATTTGCTAAGTATATATAGTTCACAATACATCAAAATAGGTAAAATTTAATAAAGAAACTGACCTATGACCAAGTGACCTCAAATCAATAGGATGAGAGCTATTCCCCAATGATATCTTCACTTGAAGATGAACTGCAAAGCATCCCAATGTTTTGCTAAAATGTCAGAAATCAAGGCCTATGTAGTTATAGTTGTTTATGTGTGGTAATAGTTAGAACTGTGGATTATTTTCTTCGTCCGAGTATACGATAAGTCAAAACTTATACCACCAGAAAACAGGAGTCACAACTTTCGAAACTTCATTGATTGCCCCCCATTGTTTTTGGAATGTAATGACATTATAGTGGTCCTCACTCATTCATGACGTCATGTAAAATGATACATTAATTAAAACTTGAATGAAGGAGACCTCTATAACGTCACAACGTTCTACAAGCAAAGAGAGACAAGCGATGTAAGTTTTCAATATGGATTTATAACAGGTTAACTTTAATATTGTTAGTACAATTTAGCAAAATATATTCGCCCCAAAATCATATTATTATATCACATAACACAAAATGTATTTAAGCAACATATTAGCAAAAAAAAATTGATAGCTTTGCAGTTCATCTTTAAAGTTTGAAGAGAATTGAATTAACAGTTTTCAAATTATCACGCTAAAGGAATAACATAATGCATGCACACTCAGCGATTCTACAAAATGTATATCCCCTGATCACATTCCGGCAGGGTATAATAAAGGTATGGAAAACTACCAAATTGACAATAACACTGTCAAACAACTACAATATATACGCGATCTATTGCACACTACCCACTGACTTGACAAACAAACATTTACTAAATAACAATGATTGAATACTACCCAGACTACTACATCAATACAATGATCTGATCAACCAGCACTGGCTAATTGATTAGAATCAGCTGTCATACATGTACATGTGCACCACTACTAGCAGAAATGCAAGACACATGTACCAGTGTACCATTACTAGCAGAAATACAAGATACAGGAGTCAGTATACCATTAATAGCAGAAATTCAAGGTACAGGAGTCAATATATCATCACTAGCAGGAATACAAGGTACATGAGTCCGTGTACCATTACTAGCAGGAATACAAGGCACATGAGTCAGTGTACCATTACTAGCAGGAATACAAGGTACATGAGTCAATGTACCATTACTAGCAGAAATACAAGGTACATAAGTCTGTGTACCATTACTAGCAGGAATACAAGGTACATGAGTCAATGTACCATTACTAGCAGAAATACAAGGTACAGGAGTCAGTGTACCATTACTAGCAGGAATACAAGGCACATGAGTCAGTGTACTATTACTAGCAGAAATACAAGGTACATGAGTCAGTGTACCATTACTAGCAGAAATACAAGGTACATGAGTCTGTGTACCATTACTAGCAGAAATACAAGGTACATGAGTCAATGTACCATTACTAGCAGAAATACAAGGTACATGAGTCTGTGTACCATTACTAGCAGGAATACAAGGTACATGAGTCAATGTACCATTACTAGCAGAAATACAAGGTACATGAGTCAATGTATCAACACTAGCAGGAATACAAGGTACATGAGTCTGTGTACCATTACTAGCAGGAATACAAGGCACATGAGTCAGTGTATTATTACTAGCAGGAATACAAGGTACATGAGTCAATGTACCATTACTAGCAGAAATACAAGGTACATGAGTGTGTACCATTACTAGCAGGAATACAAGGTACATGAGTCAATGTACCATTACTAGCAGGAATACAAGGTACATGAGTCAGTGTACCATTACTAGAAGAAATACAAGGCACAGGTACCAGTGTACCATTACTAGCAGAAATACAAGGTACATGAGGCAGTGTACCCTTAGCAGAAATACAAGGTACATGAGGCAGTGTACCCTTAGCAGAAATACAAGGTACATGAGTCAGTGTACCATTACTAGCAGGAATACAAGGCACATGAGTCAGTGTACCATTACTAGCAGGAATACAAGGCACATGAGTCAGTGTACCATTACTAGCAGAAATACAAGGTACATGAGTCAGAGTACCATTACTAGCAGGAATACAAGGCACATGAGTCAGTGTACCATTACTAGCAGGAATACAAGGCACATGAGTCAGTGTACCATTACTAGCAGAAATACAAGGTACATGAGTCAATGTACCATTACTAGCAAAAATTCAAGGTACATGAGTCAATGTATCATCACTAGCAGGAATACAAGGTATTACTAGCAGAAATACAAGGTACATGAGTCAGTGTATTATTATTAGCAGAAATACAAGGTACATGAGTCAATGTACCATTATTAGCAAAAATACAAGGTACATGAGTCAGTGTACCATTACTAGCAGAAATACAAGGTACATGAGTCAATGTACAATTATTAGCAGAAATACAAGGTACAGGAGTCAGTGTACCATTACTAGCAGAAATACAAGGTACATGAGTCAATGTACCATTAGCAGAAATACAAGGTACACGAGTCAGTGTACCATTACTAGCAGATATACAAGGTACATGAGTCAATGTACCATTATTAGAAGAAATACAAGGTACATGAGTCAGTGTGCCATTACTAGCAGAAATACAAGGTACCTGAGTCAATGTATCGTTACTATCAGAAATACAAGGTACATGAGTCAGTGTACCATTACTAGCAGAAATACAAGGTACATGAGTCAGTGTACCATTACTAGCAGAAATACAAGGTACATGGGTCAGTGTACCATTACTAGAAGAAATACAAGGTACATGAGTCAGTGTACCATTACTACCAGAAATACAAGGCACATGAGTCAGTGTACCATTACTAGCAAAAATACAAGGTACATGAGTCAGTGTACCATTACTAGAAGAAATACAAGGCACAGGTACCAGTGTACCATTACTAGCAGAAATACAAGGTACATGAGGCAGTGTGCCCTTAGCAGAAATACAAGGTACATGAGGCAGTGTACCCTTAGCAGAAATACAAGGCACATGAGTCAGTGTACCATTACTAGCAAAAATACAAGGTACATGAGTCAGTGTACCATTACTAGAGGAAATACAAGGCACATGTACCAGTGTACCATTACTAGCAGAAATACAAGGTACATGAAGCAGTGTACCCTTAGCAGAAATACAAGGTACATGAGGCAGTGTACCCTTAGCAGAAATACAAGGTACATGAGTCAGTGTACCATTACCAGCATCAAGTTACTCAAACTCTTGGCACATTTTGGTGAATCAAATCAGTTCACTCGGAGACTGGGAATTCATGTTATATACAGAGGGGATCCCTGCTCAAAATATTCGTTCCTATATATGTTTATTGTTGATATATACAAGTACTATCAGCACTATCCAGACAACCTTAAACTACATGTACTATCAGCACTATGAGACAACCCTAAACTATGTACTATCAGCACTATCCAGACAACCCTAAACTATGTACTATCAGTACTATACAGACAACCCTAAACTACATGTACTATTAACACTATCCAGACAACCCTAAACTACATGTACTATCAGCACTATGAGACAACCCTAAACTATGTACTATCAGCACTATCCAGACAACCCTAAACTATGTACTATCAGCACTATCCAGGCAACCTCAAACTACATGTACTATCAGCACAATCCAGACAACACTACAATACATGTACTATCAGCACTATCCAGACAACACTAAAATACATGTACTATCAGCACTATTCAGACAACCCTAAACTACATGTACTATCAGCAATATCCAGACAACCCTAAACTACATGTACTATCAACACTATCCAGACAACCCTAAACTACACATATACTATCAGCACTATCCGGACAACCCTAAACTACATGTACTATCAGCACTATCCAGGCAACCTCAAACTACATGTACTATCAGCACAATCCAGACAACACTACAATACATGTACTATCAGCACTATCCAGACAACACTAAAATACATGTACTATCAGCACTATTCAGACATCCCTAAACTACATGTACTATCAACACTATCCAGAGAACACTAAACTACACATATACTATCAGCACTATCCGGACAACCCTAAACTACATGTACTATCAGCACTATCCAGGCAACCTCAAACTACATGTACTATCAGCACAATCCAGACAACACTACAATACATGTACTATCAGCACTATTGAGACAACCCTAAACTACATATACTATCAGCAATATCCAGACAACCCTAAATTACATGTAATATCAGCACTATCTAGAAAATCCCTAAACTACATGTACTATCAGCACTATCCAGACAACCCTAAACTACATGTACTCTCAGCACTATCCAGACAACACTAAAATACATGTACTATCAGCACTATTCAGACAACCCTAAACTACATGTACTATCGGCACTATCCAGACGACACTAAACTACATGCACTATCAGCACTATCCAGACAAGCCTAAACTACATATACTATCAGCACTATCCAGACAACACTAAATTACATGTACTATCAGCACTATCCAGACAACCCTAAACTGCATACTATCAGTACTTTCCAGACAACCCTACATACCATGTACTATCAGCACTATCCGGACAACCCTAAACTACATGTACAATAAGCACTATCCAGACAACCCTAAACTACATGTACTATCAGCACTATCCAGACAACCCTAAACTACACACACCAGCAGTACTATCCAGGCAATCTTAAATTACATGTACTATCAGCACTATCCAGACAACATAAACTACATGCACTATCAGCACTATCCAGACAAACCTAAACTACACGTACTATCAGCACTATCCAGACAACACTAAAATACATGTACTATCAGCACTATCCAGACAACCCTAAACTACATGTACTATCAGTACTATCCATACAACCCGAAACTATGTACTATCAGCACTATTCAGACAACCCTACACTACATGTACTATCAGCACTATCCAGACAACCTAAACTACATGTACTATCAGTACTATCCATACAACCCGAAACTATGTACTATCAGCACTATTCAGACAACCTTCACACACTACACATCAGACAACCCTCAACTCCACATATATCGGACAACCCTAAACTACATATACTATCAACACTATCCAGACAACCCTAAACTACATATACTATCAAGACTATCCAGACAACCTTAAACTACATGTACTAACAACACTATCCAGACAACACTAAACTACACATATAATATCAGCACTATCCAGACAACCCTAAACTACATGTACTATCCGCACTATCCAGACAACCCTAAACTACACATAAACTATCAGCACTATCCAGAAAACACTAAACTACATGTAATATCAGCATTATCCAGACAACCCTAAACTACATGTACTATCAGCACTATCCAGACAACTTGAAACTATGTACTATCAGCACTATTCAGACAACCCTAAACTACATGTACTATCAGCATTATCCAGACAACCCTAAACTACACATACTAACAGCACTATTCAGACAACCCTAAGCTACATGTACTATCAGCACTATCCAGAGCAACCCTAAACTACATGTACTATCAGCACTATCCAGACAACCCTAAACTACACATACTAACAACACTATTCAGACAACCCTAAACTACATGTACTATCAATACTATTCAGACAACCCTAAACTACATGTACTATCAATACTATTCAGACAACTCTAAACTACACATATACTATCAGCACTATCCAGACAAACCTAAACTATATACTATCAGCACTATCCAGACAACCCTAAACTATGTACTATCACTATCCAGAAAACCCTAAACTACATGCACTATCAGCACTATCCAGACAACCCTAAAATATGTACTATCACTATCCAGAAAACCCTAAACTACATGTACTATCAGCACTATCCAGACAACCCTAAACTATATACTATCAGCACTATTCAGACAACCCTAAACTACATGTACTATCAGCATTATCCAGACAACCCTAAACTACACATACTAACAGCACTATTCAGACAACCCTAAACTACATGTACTATCAGCACTATCCAGGCAACCCTAAACTACATGTGCTATCAGCACTATCCAGACAACCCTAAACTACACATACTAACAACACTATTCAGACAACCCTAAACTACATGTACTATCAATACTATTCAGACAACCCTAAACTACATGTACTATCAGCACTATCCAGACAACCCTAAACTATATACTATCAGCACTATCCAGACAACCCTAAACTATGTACTATCACTATCCAGAAAACCCTAAACTACATGTACTATCAGCACTATCCAGACAACCCTAAGCCACATATACTATCAGTACTTTCCAGACAACCCTAAGCTACATGTACTATCAGCCCTATCCAGACAACCCTAAACTACATATACTATCAGCACTATCCAGACAACTAAACTACATAAACTATCAGTACTTTCCAGACAACCCTAAACTGCATGTACTATCAACACTATCCAGACAACCCTAAACTACATATACTATCAGCACTATCCAGGCACCCCTAAACTACATATATACTATCGGCACTATCCAGACAACCCTACATACCATATACTATCAGCACTATCCAGACAACCCTAAACTACATGTACTATCAGCACTATCCAGGCAACCCTAAACTACATATACTATCAACACTATTCAGACAACCCTAAACTACATATACTATCGGCACTATCCAAACAATAAACTACAAAACTATCATTACTTTCCAGACAACCCTAAACTATATGTACTATCAGCACTATCCATACAACAATAAACTACAGAACTATCATTATTTTCCAGACAACCCTAAACTACATATACTATCAACACTATCCAGACAACCCTAAACTACATATACTATCGGCACCGTCCAGACAACAATAAACTACAAAACTATCATTACTTTCCAGACAACCCTAAACTACATATACTATCAACACTATCCAGACAACCCTAAACTACATAAACTATCGGCACTAACCAGACAACCTTAAACTACATATACTATCGGCACTATCCAGACAATAAACTACAAAACTATCAGTACTTTCCCGACAACCCTAAACTACATGTACTATCAGTAATATCCAGACAACCCTAAACTACATGTACTGTCAATGCTATCATGATTCAATGATTCAACAAGAATTACACCGACAACCCAGTAGACTGCATGTAATATCAGCACCATGCACAGAGTCAGAATCAGCCTCACGAAGACCAACAGACATACCCAGAACTACAAGCACTGTGTACAATAATTTAAAACTTTAAGCGAATGAATATTTGTGAATTGTATATAATAACCAAGTTGTTCCCCTTTGACCAGCTTGTGGCACCAACCACACAACAAATGCACACCTGCTTAAAACAGCCTGATCACTGAATATTACATATACATCGGTCAGACCACACCAAGTCAATGGCCATGTTTCTGAGGGCTATCCATGTACATGTATCTATACCCTCATACATCAGCTTGTCTCACTACGTCCCTTACTATCCTTGTTCACCTGCTGATTTATACCACCCGATATTCACATATTATCCAATCGCTTTGCTGAAATGCTTTTCATGTCAGATTTTGCATATTAACACTGACTGGTTGGTACATGTAACTGGACACATCGTATTGCGGATGAAAACACAAACTGATCTCGCAGTATGGGTTGGCGTTGGATAAATTTTCCTTGAACTGCGCTAGGCAGCCGGCACTGGTGCCACTGGTGACTGAACTTCACCACCTCTTTGATAAAGAATACCGTTCCCTCCAAGAACATTGACATGTCAAATACGGTTTGAACCACAAAACAAATTTGTTATGAAACACTTGACACATGATATCAACAACATTACTGAGGTAAACAATACCTAAAATGCTGTTTGTAAAATCGATTACCATTGGTCCTCGGTAATTGGATGTCCAAAGCACCCCCTAGTGGCCGATCGGCGAATACTTGTCGGTATGAATGAGCCGAGGAACAATGCGAGTAAGAGATGTCAGTACAGTATGAGGTCAGTTATGAAAATATTTTACGTCAAGTAGAGCTACTTGACTGGGGATGAAGAAACTGTTGATATATACAATGGGAGGCATGAATTGTGAATGGCCTAAGGAGGGGTCACTCTCTGCTGGAAAATGGCCGCTCCGACCACAGGTAGCAGTCCTTGTATATCGGAGGACAAATATTGCGAGATGTATATATATATATATATGGGGTGGCACTGGAGGCCATATTGGGTCTAAGTATAAGAACAGGCCAGAAACCAATTTTGATGCTGTGGAAAACTAAAACTTCATTTTGGGGAAAAAATTTGTACCAAATTGGCAAAACTGTTTTCAGTTACCTTTATTAACAGTTACTTAAGCTATTGAAACGTACTTCAGTAGTGATAATCCAATCCTTTTTTCCCTAATTCCATTTAAAACTGGAATTTGTCCACTCTTCCACCGTGTCGTTTTCATCAACAACACAGAGACTGTATCCAAGTATGCGCGCGAGAGAAATAGTCTCGAACCAAGTGTTCAACTTTAAGCAATGTGTGTAACTTCATTGCATTTCGATGAACAGCGCACCATATCACTCGGTTTGAGAGTATCAGCTAAGTTAACAGCAGCCATGTTTGTAGTCGATGAAAACGACGACGTTCTATTTGGCGTTCTATGTGGATTTATTAAAAAACTATGAGAACTCAGACATGAATGTACACACCATTTCATTCACAGGCAAGTAAAGCATGATTGTGTCAAAAATTTTAGCACAAATCTCAAAATTATGAATGATTGGGCCTAAAAGGTTTCTGCGAAAAAAATTGGTTTCCGACCTGGTCTTATCTATAGAAACCTCCACACCCCCTTCCCAACCTTTCCCTAGCCCACCAAGGACTGCTGCCTGTGGCTCCGACGAACCCCTGGGACCACGCTCACTGGAAGTGTGTCCCATAATACATTGAAAAATTCGTTCACATGTCCTCTTCCGGTTCCATTGGAACATATCCAATTCCTTATGAAATGTCAGTCATGGGTCACTTGCATGGCCAGCGTCTTGATATCTTGACATCATGATAGAAAATATTTTGCAAGAATGCATATTGAGTACGTCATCTCGCAGACGTGCTCGTGAACATCCATGACATCAGGGCACCGGCATGATCTCCACAGAGGCGCCCTTGTTATGTTCTGAATTCTAGTGTTTCTGGTGCTATCCAGTGACCAATCGTAAGACTGAGCCCGGTCCCAGAGCCTAGTAGGGAGGACAGGACCGGATAGCTCTGGTTTCGAGATTGTCACCTATAACCCTTGATGACAATACAGTATGTTTTTACCAATTTTGACAAGTGCAATATATGGATGGAAATGAAATCTTAGTCTGATTTGTTCCCAATTTTGTATCATAACTATAAGTACAAAACAATACAAGCACAAAAAGTGAAATATTTTGTGTCAGTGTAAATAATTCAATTGTTCCCATAATAATGTGAGTGTAGGCATTCGATGCTACCAGAATGATATTCTGTGACCCCAGTTTCACTGAGCAAACGGGCATGACATGATATGGAATTATTGAAGTCGAGTGAGGATATCAAACTCATAAATCTCCATGTGTCTAATGAAAAATCAGGCAGAAGAATTCAACATATTCCGATAAAGATATATATATTTGGTATGAAGAGTCTTTCATTTCTAAATATAACATGAGTGCATCACACTCCTAAAATACCTAGAATGACTTTCAGGCTCGGTAGAGAATACAAATATTCTCTATTGAAAAAAATCCTGGGAATCTTTCAAAAATTGAAGCTATAATGACAGGTCAGCAAGCAGTTTCTAGAGTTTGTAAAATCTGAAATAGCGGTTAATCACTCTCCTACATAGTGTTTTGCGGGAGTGATGTGAAAGTGATCACTCTCTCCAATATCACACTTCATTGCACTCGTAGTTTTAAGGAGAGGGCTCAAAGGCTCTCCAGGGGAAAAATTTAGAAGCGTAATGGAGAGTGAGAGTGATCAAACTCCTTAAAACTGCGAGACTGAGCAAGGTGTCTCCTTTCCCCAACTCTGAACCCCTCACTTACACCATCAAGGATAACTGAGAGACCGAGCAAGGTGTATCCTTTCCCCAACTCTGAACCCCTCACTTACACCATCAAGGATAACTGCGAGACTGAGCAAGGTGTATCCTTTCCCCAACTCTGAACCCCTCACTTACACCATCAAGGATAACTGAGAGACCGAGCAAGGTGTATCCTTTCCCCAACTCTGAACCCCTCACTTACACCATCAAGGATAACTGCGAGACTGAGCAAGGTGTATCCTTTCCCCAACTCTGAACCCCTCACTTACACCATCAAGGATAACTGAGAGACCGAGCAAGGTGTATCCTTTCCCCAACTCTGAACCCCTCACTTACACCATCAAGGATAACTGCGAGACTGAGCAAGGTGTCTCCTTTCCCCAACTCTGAACCCCTCACTTACACCATCAAGGATAACTGAGAGACCGAGCAAGGTGTATCCTTTCCCCAACTCTGAACCCCTCACTTACACCATCAAGGATAACTGCGAGACTGAGCAAGGTGTATCCTTTCCCCAACTCTGAACCCCTCACTTACACCATCAAGGATAACTGAGAGACCGAGCAAGGTGTATCCTTTCCCCAACTCTGAACCCCTCACTTACACCATCAAGGAAACATGGAAAATATAGAATAGAGTTGGAAATATGGACATATATCTATTAACCCAAAGGCTTGGTATAAGTTCCTGTACATGTGCAATAATCCTAATACTGTTGGAACAATATTAACTGAGAGAACATGATAAAATGTCAACTTTCACCTCAAAACCTATGTAACTGACCCAGGTAAACTGGTAAATTCTGCAGGTTGAACATTCTTGACTTCAGAGTTACTTCCCTTGAAACAGCTGTATTTCCACTTGCACATGTACCATTCATCCACTACAGAATCTAGTCAGCATATTCCAAAATAATGATACATGTACGTGTTTTACAATAGAACATTTGAAGAGATTGGTAGAATTGCTGGCTAAACTATTCGCATAAGCCCTGGCATTTAGGGGACATCATTAATGCAATTATTGTACGGTTGGCTTGCAGGCCATTTTCTCCGAACTTTTGTAACTAGCAGTCAGTCAGTTTCTAAGACTGATGCCTATGACAAGTCACTACTTGTACCATTTTCTAAGTCTGCTTGCGGTGGCGAGTTATCATTCTTGCCTTCCTCTATGAAAGTGGACAATGGTACAGCATCCATTCTGCCATTTTGCATGGTTTCTTAGAAAGTCTGGATGTCACCTGCGCATTTTGCCCCAATTGTTCACAATCTGAAGTCAACAGTTGTGTCACTTTCTTAGACTGACTGCTCAGTAATGGGATAGTTTTCCAGGACAGTCGACACTGTTGTGTCACTCATGCAATTGTCCAGGAAATCAGATAGTGGCTGAGTGTTACCAGATCTGCTGTTTGTCAGGCATGTCAGGACTGCTGGGTCCCTTTTTTCATTTACCAGGACTGCCGAAGATGATTGAACCTCACTCGTGCCATTATTGTCCAAGACTTCAGATAAAGACTGGTCATCACTTTGACAGTTTGTCACGACTGCTGTGTCACTAAAGTCATTTTCTAGGACTGCCAAAAATGGTTGGACCTCACTTGAGCCACTGTCCAGGAAATGAGATAGTGACTGCGTGTTAGTCGGTCTGCTGTTTGTCAGGAATGCTGTGTCATTTGTGTCATTTCTCGGGATTGCTGAAGCTGGTTGGACCTCACTCATTCCATTATTGTCCAGGACTTCAGAGAAAGACTGGTCATCACTTTGACAGTTTGTCAGGACTGCCATGTCACTCATGCCATTTTCCAGAACTGTCGAAGATGGCTGGACCTCATTCGTGCCATTATTGTCCATGACTTCAGAGAATAACTGGCCGTCATTTTGACAGTTTGTCAGGACTGCTGTGTCACTCGTGTCACTGGTCATGGGTCTCACGTTGTCCACGAATGGTATCCCAGGAAAGGTATCACTCGTGCCATCCTCTATAACTGTAGTAGGCAAGGCTGGTGTAGCTGGAGTTGGAG
The DNA here is from genome assembly GCA_036873755.1 of Hanleya hanleyi. NCBI lineage: Eukaryota > Metazoa > Mollusca > Polyplacophora > Lepidopleurida > Hanleyidae > Hanleya > Hanleya hanleyi. The sequence goes on from JAVTVY010018552.1 coordinate 79,270, forward strand.
TCATCTGATGGGTCATACCAGTATATTGTGGAGTTGACGGTACAATATCCTGGACAGGATATGTGTTTTCACTCTGGAGAGAGAAATTCAAAAGAGAATATGATCATATGTGATAGTCTAATAGTTAAACCTATAGTAACTCTTCTAATAATGGACCTTTACAGACACTTTTTTGATTGGCTGGGGTTTTCTCCAGCTTTTAATCAACCAATCAAGCATTTGGAAAATAGAAGATATCCCATGATGCACTGGTTTCTATGAAAATCCATTGGTTCACAGGAAGTGAGTAAACAGGTTAGAGAGAACTACCTCTCTAAAATGGAGGTAATAATGGTCGTTTTTTGCCCAATTATGTCAAGAATATATCAAACTAAGAGACTTCCACCATAGGCAACCATGGACATGTATATCCGCAT